>VDFB02179204.1:0-50744 GCA_007258455.2 Sequoia sempervirens
AGATGGTGGGAGAGAGTGGCAGAGTGTGAGAGAGGGTGAAAGTGTGTCAGAAATAGGGTGGGAGTTGGTTGGAGTGGGTGTACCATATAAATCTTTAAAAAAACCAAATTTATTATAACGCAAGTGTGTTATTGATAAATAGAGAGATGGCCATTTAGTGGGAAATAACGTGAGTGCGTTATAACACGTGCACGTTATTTCTTGCACTAAAAATGGTTAAAAAACACAATATACCAATGATATCGGCCCACATTCTGCATATTCTCCTAGTTCTGCACGTGCTACAACAAAAAGTAGGTTTTTGGTGATTGAGTGAAGTGTGCATGCATGATATTTAGATTCCACCACCTTTTTCATGATATTTACATCACCTTTGCATGAAATAGAAAAAATTTCACATTAGAAGGCATGTAATATGAATTCAAGTTTGAATTGCAATGATAACTGATATACAATTGAAGTTTGGAGGGGAACAAGCTTTTGAAAAATTCAAATTTTTGAGGAATTTGAGGAAAGAAAAAGGAAATCCTACATAATTGGGTAGAACTCCTCCATTTGAAACTTTAGTTTTTTAGGTATGTGAAGTCTTTGTACATTATCTTTCATTCTATTATGGCTTGCTTTCATTTTTGTTGTTTTGCTTATTCCATATTGATCAAATTGTTTTTTTGTCATGTTACAACCTTAGGTTGTCAATAGACAATTTAAATTACACAATTCTATACACTTTCCTATTACATTTTTAAACCACATCTCTTTGAGGTATTTTGTTAAATTTAACAATTAACTTTCTTTGTGTATGCTTCCAAAGCTTTCGTTGAGGTATTTTGTCAAATAGTTATACAAACTAGTTGATTGCCTTGTCTATGCTACAAAATTTTACATAAATGTCTCTAAAAAATTGGAATATACTCCTAATGCATGCTCAAATAGGTTTCCAATACAAAAACCCTCAATTTTCTCATAAATATCTAGGGTTTTCTATATTTCACAACTCCAACGCCTTTCTGATGTAGAGCCAAGGTGAAGATTAACTCATAACAACCTAATGTCAATTCAAATACTGATGCAGACAAGGTGGAGCAACACAACAGCCAACCCAATTTGATTAAATGCATGAAAAGAAACAACCTTCAAAAATTCATTCTCCCAAACTACCCAAAACAATATCCTTTTCTTTCAAGGTCTCAAAATTCATCCAATGGACCTATGTTTGAAGGCCATAAAAGGTCTAACACATCATCCATTTAGCATCCACTCAGACCCCAAGTATAATACCCAACAAATCACATAAGGTTCCCTTGCAACAATATGGAGTTTCAATAGGTTACCCTGCTCAAAGGCTACTAGATTAGCCCCATTTTACAAAGGAGGTCCCTCTTAAAGACTCTTTTTTTACTCCAAACCAATGGACAGTCATTTGATATGTTCTAAAACAACAAAATTCATGGTTAGTTCCCAGACACAAACATTCTAAAGTGTTGTCTCAGCAAACCATCCTTTTACATGATAAAACCAAAGGGTTTATTGAAATTAATATGCCCAAACCTTTCCATACCCACACAAAGCATCAAAAACCTTCCAAATACCTTTCACAAACTTAAAATTTCATTAGATCAACAAGTTCATCATTTTGACAAACCCCACCATCTAGCCTTCAAATTCACAAGGAAATTTGACTTTTCCAGCCCTAGGCATCACTCCTACTCACTCAAATGACCACACCTACACAAAATAGACCCCCAAAAATTTAACCCTACCTATTATGATCTATTCCACTAAGTTAAAATACCTACAAAACTTGGTATGGATCAAGCTTGCATTCTTTGTACTCTCAAACCCTTAATTTCTGAGTTACATGGGCAGTCTTTGAAAATCTACTCTAAAACCCACAAAACTAAATGGTTAAGCCTCCAATTTGATGCAAATCATAGTAGACTCACTCCACTATCATTCCTAATTCATTTCATGCCACAATATTCACTGTACAGACTATTTATTGCCAACAAGTTTAGAAAAAATAGGGAAAAACATGGAAACTACAAAAAATTTCATTCAAATTTTCAAATGGATTCATGTCAACCTCCCTCCAATGTTTACATGGCCTTTTTTAAAGGCACTCCAACCTCTACAACTGCCTAAAACCACCTTACAACTTCCCTTTACCAACTTGACCTTTCAATTCCCTTTTTAGTGCAACTTTGCATTTTTTTCTTTTTTGCAATTTTTTCATGTTTCGACACTAAATTTGAATTTCAACCTATTCTAATGGCCTTCTAATGGCCTCATCATGGGTATGTGCAGGATCATCATGGAAAAAATAGGCCCTATGTTAAAAAAATCAGAAAAATCAAAGTTAGCAACTTGACATAAAAATTTGAATAAGTTATCTATATTATTTCAAAAATATGCAAGAATAGAATCTATAGAAAATTGAATGTAGTTTCTAAACTACTAGGTTTAAAAAAAAAAATCTATTTTGCTGAAAAAATTCAAATTTCAATGTAATGGTACTTAAATTTTAGGGAAAAAATAAGAAGTAGGTGTCTGTCTGACCACCCTAACCACAATAAAATGATAATAATTTTTTATAATATTTTAGATATGAGTAGAGGACTCATGCCCCAATGTGATGCATATTTTTTTGTAATGTTTTTCCAAATAAATAATTAATTATGATTTTTTTATTACAACTTTTTAAAAAATATAAAACTCGTATGTCTGACCACCTTAACTTGGTCAAAACTTCATGAAATTCAATTTTTCTTTTTTTAATCCCATAGTATGTGACATGTTTTGGATTCAAAAAATATGATACCGTTTGAAAGGTATAGATGTTTTCAATTAGCCTATCAATCAGTACTTTAGTCATAATTTGAATAGAAAATTAATAATAATTACTTATTAAATTCAAAGTAAAAAATAATTAATATCAATGGAAAGATGAGAATATCCTTTAAAAACCCTTTTCATTTCATCAAATTTGGGTAAAAAATAGTCGTCAACCACATACCCATCATATTGCCACTTTTTGGCCCATCATGATCCTACACATACCCTCACACTACTTTGACCTTTACATTTCTATCTTATAGGTATTTTCATGTTTATGCCATTGAATACTTCATTCCATCATATTGACAACATTTGCCAAGACATGGAAACTTCATAAACCTATCAACCTAACATGACTCAAAACACTTCCTAATGGTCTTTTGAGACCTTATTACACCACACTCATGATTACAAATAAAAACTTCATCACTTGACCACCTAATGATCCTAGTTGTCCTTGGTGCTCCTGCACCATACATTCAGCCATGAAAGCTTTCCAATTCTCTTAGAATTCTGCAACACCTTGACCTACAACAAATCTCTAATGATCCTCCTTTTTCCTGCCATTGCTCCCTCTTTCCTTCATCTTCACCTTAGCCATGTCCTTGTCCTTGCAAAAAAATCCTCTTTTTACTAATCACCTTGATGCTGCACCTTCCTGCTCTATCTTATCATCCATGGCTACATCCAATTGCTCCTAACTTTTTCCATGGTATCACTTACTTCCAAATAGTCTAGTCTTTGTCCTTTTATTTTTCACCCTTGGCTTCACCTCCATCAACATGGTCATCAAAACAAGGAAGTAATAAAGCACTCCCTTCATTCTTTTCCTCTTATCCATCATCTTCACCATCTACTTCAAGTTCTCCCATCTAGGAACCATTGCCACAACTGCATACAATTTCCACATCAATACCCTTACCCAACTAGGACAATCCACTATCCTAGCCTCATCTTTTTCTTTCTTCTCCATTTCATTTGGAGATCCCACTCTCACCTTTCCTCTAGCCTTCACTTGGAAAACCTTTATCAACATCTCTTCCTTAGTCTCTTCCATCTTTGAGTCATTCAAACACTTTGTATTTTCAATTTCACCTTTTAAAGTGATTGCACCTTCTACAAACTCTGTCTCAGACCTTTCCTTTGTTTTTTTCCATTCCACTTGATGCATCACATCCTTTGATCTCTTATCCTCCACTGAAATATTTTCCACCACTGTATTTTTAGGCTCATTATCTTCTTGTCCCTTTAGTGGACCACTTACTGCATCTACCATGCTTTCCACGCACTTATCTTTATCCTCAACTATCATACATTCTTCCACTGGCCTTTTATCTAGGCCCTTCGCAACTTCCATTTTTATGACCTGCATCAAACTTTTTTTCTTGTCTTCTTTTTCTTGCCCCCTACATGGGTTCTTTGCATCTAGACTTTGAATCAAATCTCCCTTTACCTCTGTATCTTCTAATTTAAATTTCATTGTTTCTACAATGCTTGTCTGCTCCTTGTCTCTCTTTATCTGCAGGGGACACAACACTGCCCCTATCATAATTTTTTTATTCTTGACAAGCCCTTCATGGCTTTCCTCAATCCATCCACACTCTTTTACCTCTTCCTTCTTTCCCTTTGCCTATGATACCTTCTCATCATGTGGTCTTCCATCTTCTTTGTCATCAGTCTATTGCTTTCCATCTTTCCCTTTCATTGGACAATCCATCTCTTCCACCATGACCTTACTAGGCCATTCTCGCCTCTTCTCCATTTTGTCTCCACTTATCTTTACTTTTCCCTGCATTAGGTTCTCTTCCCCAAGGTTCTTCACCTCACATTTCTTTTCATCAGTTCTGCATACCTCTTTTTTGACAGTATTAGACTGTCCTACACCTATTCCTGCCTTTTCTTGACTAAAATCAGTCATTTTCTTGTCTCCAACCTACTTTGAAAAAATGTCTAGATCCTGTATAAAGGATTCCCTTTCTCTTTTCACTATTTCTCCATCATTTTTCCTTTCTATCATTACTTATTTGTCTACTTTTTCTACCTCCACTCTTTTCTTTGTGTAAGTAGTTGCACCTTCACCATGTTTATCTTCCTTATGCTTGAGGAACTCCTTCCTTCCCATCATCACTATCCTTGCCATTTTGTCTTGTTCCCTGTCATCTCCCTGCAATGGGGTTAGCTTGAGCTTGATTCCATCTTTCACAATATCATACTTGAAAACAAACCACTTCAACTTTGAAAACTAACATTTGAAAGAGGTGACTATTGGTCTCCCTCTTTAATAGACTTTTACAACCCTTCACTATTAGTTAATTTGAATTGACTTAGCACATTTTGCACAAGTAAAATTATTCATCATGCTGAAGAAATGAACTGTTAAAAGGAAAAAACTAAAAGATGATCAGCTCCAAGCCTTTAGAGATAAAGATAAAAAATGGATGAGGGAATATCGTGAAAAACATAAATTGGGAACGATTGACGAAAACAAGCCAGTTGAAGAGGAACCTGAACCGTCAAAAAGAGAAAATAAATTGGTAGCACAAAGGGAATGAATGCAAAAGAGTTGTGCTAGGGGAGATGAAGATACTGTAGTTGGAGACACACCCTCTACCGCAAGTGAATACAAAGGGACACCATTAAGGACAAGTGAATATGGAGGGACACCCTCTACCACAAGTGAGTATGGTTGGACACCATCCACCACATCTGAAGTTGAGAGTACATCATCACTCGGATTTGATGAACAAGGTATGCCATCACCCCCACTTGAACCTCAAGGTATGTATTCTATTCCACCTTCGGTTGAAGGTATGCAATCTAGCCCACCTCAATTAAATATTGATGAAATTGCTAATGTTGAGATGTATGTACCTAAGATAACACCACCTAGAATTTTGTGTAGAAATCCAAAGTTTTTGATTAATATTGATGAGGATATTTTGCAGCACATGGAAGGTAAGATTCTAGAATGCACTTGTAGAAGATATGTTGATAAGATTTGGAAAATGTTCTTTAAAAGGCTAAATGAGACTAGAAGATGTCAACTATTTGTTCAAATGATGTGGGGTTTAAAGTACAGAAACATCATGAATACTCTTGGGTAGAGAACATCGAATGCATCAAGTTAAAACACTATTGTGAAGAATCTAATGGATGCTTATGAGAGTGCGGGTAAGACCTCATGATTAAAGGATAGTAATTTCACCCGACATGTCATTACATCGACTTTGGTAAGCTATCAAACAAAGAGATCTTGTCTCATTAAAAGGACAAGTGAACAAATGTGAATTAGTAGAAAAACTTTATCAAGAGTTGTTCAAAGGCGGAAAATAATTGAGGGCACTGATTCAAATGAATTATGGGCATTCTCGGGAAGACTTCCACATAAAGATAGAAATTTTTTTGAAGCATTGAGAACACTAATTGAAGATTATTGGAAGAATAATACAAGGCCATCTCAAAATCAAAGGGATGTCGTAAGGAGGAGAATCGGTAGTTAGAACCGTGACCCACATCCAAATCATTTTTTGGATATGAATCAAACCCAATTTTTTCATAAATTTCAAAATGCTTATCCTCAAATTAGTATTTCTCAAAGATTCTTTGAAATTCTTAAGCCTTTTTATGTCAAGATAAATCACACACGCACTACTTGTTGTTGTAGACTACATATTGAATTCGCTAACCATTATGATATTTATTGTTCTATATGTTTAGATTTGCATACTAATGATGTTTTGTAGGACTATGGCATAGAAGCCCCCACCAAAATCTTCAAGATACTTCTTATCAAAAAAATTATGTCAAATAGAGGATGGCCAAATATTCTACAGGAGAACATGCTTGGATGGTTCATGCGAGTGTTGTGGTGGCTTGCAACGAATGCAAGTATGTCAACATATGGAAAGCACATATGAGGTGGGGCATAAACTAGTACATTTCAAGAAGTATAAAAAAGTGGCATACACTACAAAATATGGGTCTCAAGCACAAAGGTGTGATTTGGTTATTGAGAAGATTCTAGTTTATCAGTTTATGTCCATGTTTTGTGAGAATCTATTGTATGAGTATGCAAGGCATACCCATAGAGCCTGATGGTTGGACACGCAATTCAAGCTATGCAAGGACACCTTTCTAGTTGTAGGCATAGTATCAGTGGTTGACTTTGTAGAGAACTACACTCTATAGCCATAGTGTGAGGTGCAGTCACAGTATTACAACTCCACACAAGTTTCAATATTTGTGCACATAGCATTCATTCATGCAACTGATAGTATAGAGGATCAAAGGAAGGTATTGAGGGAGTATCACTTTTATATTAGTGATGATCACACACATTCTCCAGAGCTCATGCAAGGTTGCTTCCAGATTTTCTATAGTGATTTGGCTCAGAGGGGCACAACATATGGTTGGCATATAATATGGTCAGATAACAATGCAGCACAGTTCAAGAATGTGTACATATTCTAATTGTTGTGCACAATGCATCTCACTATAGGTGCTCAGCATATGTGGAACTTTTGTGAGGTCCGGCATGGAAAGGAGGAGCATGATGATGTAGGAGCATGCGTAAAAAAATAATTAGCATGAGAAGAGTTAAAGTATAAAGACAGTGCAAAGTTGACAGATACAAGTTCAATCATCGAATGGTGTAATGCTTCGATGGATCCAAGTAATGAAGGTGTGTATTTAGTTCATATATTTTTTAGGTTGATGGATGATACTAACATTGCACCATATGAGGATTGTTGTACACTAATAGGATCGAGTGAGCTACACTCTTTCCTTAGCTCAAATGCAAGTTCATGGAGTATCAATACACGTAAGATGGCATGCTTTTGTTCTTCATGTACAACGCAATCCTGGAATGATTGTGAGTTAGGGGAGTGGGTTTACAAATGGCTAACAAGTTATCTTACCCCACTTCACACATATCACCCTCTGACGGCATTGGAACTAACAGAGATGGAATCATCAGTCGACTTTGACCATGTATCAGATCTAGTTCAACCAGGTAATATATCTACTTGCTTAGTTTTTCAAATTCCATATTGTTATCTTACTTTGTACTGTATTTGTAATGTTGAATAATTTCTAGTGATTTTATGCACATATCAATGTAGGGCATGTTTATGCAGTTATTGCAGATGGAGAAAACAAAGAGGGAATAGACTATTACTTGTGTCAATGTGTTGAGGCTAAAAAGAAATTGGAAGCCCTAGTTATAGATGGAGAAACCATTGAATACCCTACAGGCTCAATTGCTATTGGAACGTGGCTTAGAAGGTACCCACATAAGAGTGTTAAACATTGGTTGTTTGAGGACTTTGACACGCATCATAAGATTCTTCATTACTTGAATCTTGTTGTGGCATCCAATGTTCGTTTGAGCAAATATGGGGGAAGAACTTTGAACAAGACCTTGTGGAAGGCTCGTGAGTCTAACCATGAGGCAATACTTGACACAATAAAGAGTAGAGCATATCCAGATGGTTCATTAGATTAATTTGTAAGTATATGCACAATGGTTCTTATAATTTATACTTGTATCCACGTTAATTTGTTTGATGCCAATGCTATCATGTCTTATTTTACTTTGCATATCTATAAGTAACCCGATAAACATTGAATGGTGTCTCCTTGCAAAAAATGTAGATTTATGAGCCATCCAAGAGAATCTTAGACATAAAAGTAATGCAACATTCCTATTTTGATTATGAAGCCAAATCTCAATTATGATTTTCAGCCATTCCAAAAGTTGCAAAGTGGTGCAACTTTTGTTCTGCAACTCGTGTGACCAAACAGACTGTTCCAACGCATCTAAATATGCATGTTTACACTATCCATGGTCATATTTCTCACCCAAACACATGGAATCACTCTGAACTATGTTCAACCAAATCAATCCCTTAAGGGTCCAAAGGGAAAAATGGCTGTAAACTTCAGCATGAGGTTACTTAGACACTGTGATGCTTAGAAACTTCTCATATAATCCTATGAGATCACGTTGGGCCCCTCTACAATAACCTCTCTCATTTTACATTATCTCAAAGTGGTTTTCCCGTGGTGTTAAAGTTTCAGTTGATGAAAAAAGTGTCAAATGGAAGCAGTGGAAAGTTGTAAAGTGGTGCAACTCTCGTTTTGCAACTCATGTGACCAAACAAACTATTACAATGTGTCTGAATAGGAATTTTTACACTAGGCATGTTCCTCTTTTGCACCCAAACATGCAGAATCACTCTGAGCTATGTTCAACCAGATCGATCCCTTAAGGATCTAAAGGGAAAAATGGCTGCAAACTTCAGCATGAGGTTACTCAGACACTATGATGCTTAGAAAATTATTGTCTAATCCAATGGGATCATGTTGGGCCCCTCTATAATAACTTCTCTCAGTTTTCATTATCTTGGAGTGGTTTTCCTGTGGTGTCTAGATTTCAGTTGATGGAAAAATTGTCAAATGGAAGCAGTGGAAAGTTGCAATGTGGTGTAGCTTTCATTCTGTAACTCATGTGACCAAACTGGCTGTTCCAACGCATTCGAATAGGCATGTTCACACTAGGAATGGTCCTCTTTCTCACCCAAACATGTGGAATCACTCTGAGCTATGTTCAACCGGGTCAATCCCTTAAGGGTTTGAGTGTAGTATGTTGAAATAGGCCATTCCACCTATTGTTCAGGTTATGTATCGGTGATATGGGCTTGATGTAAGTAGGATAGGGAGTAGTAATAATAAAATATCATTAGTAAGGGCATTGGAAGAGATTACTAACACTGCCCCTGTCAAAAATTCAAAATTTAGGCCCCTTAAAATCAAGGCTAGAAGAGGTGAAAAGAAGAAATTGCTTGAAAATAAGTTAGAATAGGTTGGAAATAGGGTGAGATTGTGGAGTTTGATGTGTTCAAAGGTTCTGCAAGGACAAGGAGGTCAAAATTATGTTATGGCATGACATGCCCTAGTTGGGAAAATAGGGGTTTTGAATGAAAAAGAGAGGTTTGATGGAGTAAACGTGGGTAAAGTCAAGGGGAAAAATAATTTGGTGGTCAATTAAGTTTGTGTAGGAAAAATGAAGAGTGTTGGAATAGGTTTTGAGGTTCAGGTTTGGGGGTTCAATTCACCGGTTTGGCCAAAATTTTTTGGAGGGGGGTTCGGTTCATTTTGGGTTTGTTGGTACAAAAAACATGTAAAAACAAAATATATATCTATGCAACCTAGAAGCATGAATTAGGATTATAATATCACATATCAACATATAAACAAAAAAACCACCATAAACTTGAATGTCATTTAAAACAAAAAAATTGGCCAAAAAAAAAGTGTTTGTAACTTGCAAAAAAATGTGAATAAAATCACACTGATTTTCACATGAAAAAAAACCATGAGACCATAGCTTGTTGCTTACTATTATGCTTTGATAGATTTTTTCCAAGCATCCATAGCTTGTTCGAAAGTATGTTTTTTAGGATTTTAGCCATAGCAGCAAGGCGGTGAATTGTTTGATAAAATTCTTTGGTAGACATGTATGAAAAATGTGGTAGCATAGACAAGGCAGTGAACTGTTTGAAAAAATGCCTCAAAGAAATGTGGTCTCATGGTGATAGAATGGCATGACAAATGCCATGACAAGAAAATTGCTAGGGATTGTCATGGGATTCCACCACCATTGAGACCACATTTATTTGAGGCATTTATTCAAATAGTTTGATGTCTTGTCTATGCTATTGCTTATTATTATGCTTTGATAGATTTTTTTCCAAGCATCCATAGCTTGTTTTGAAGCACCTATTTTAGGATTTTATCCATAGCAGCAAGGAGGTGAACTGTTTGATTAAATTATTTGGTAAACATGTATGAAAAATGTGGTAGCATAGACAAGATAGCGAACTGTTTGTAAAGGTGCCTCAAAGAAATGTGGTCTCATGGTGATGGAATGGCATGATGAATGCCATGACAAGAAAATTGCTAAGGATTGTCATGGCATTCCACCACCATTGAGACCACATTTATTTGAGTCTTTTATTCATACAGTTTGTTGCCTTGTCTATGCTATTTCTTATTATTATGCTTTGATAGATTTTTTCCAAGCATCCATAGATTGTTTTGAAGCACCTATTTTAGGCTTTTAGCCATAGCAGCAAAGAGGTGAACTATTTGATAAAATGATTTGGTAAACATGTATGAAAAATGTGGTAGCACAGACAAGGCAGTGAACTGTTTCAAAAAATGTCTCAAATAAATGTGGTCTGATGGTGATGGAATGTCATGACGAATTCCATGACAAGCAAATTGTTATGGATTTTCATGGCATTCCACCACCATTGAGACCACATTTCTTTGAGGCTTTTATTCAAACAGTTTGTTTCCTTTTCTATGCTATTGCTTATTATTATTCTTTGATAGATTTTTTCCAAGCATCCATAGCTTGTTTGGAAGCACCTATTTTAGGCTTTTAGCCATAGCAATAAGGAGGTGAACTATTTGATAAAATGCTTTGGTAAACATGTATGAAAAATGTGGTAGCATAGACAAGGCAGCAAACTATTTCAAAAAATGCCTCAAAGAAATGTGGTCTCATGGTGATGGAATGGCATGACGAATGCCATGACAAGAAAATTGCTATGGATTGTCATGGAACTCCACCACCATTGAGACCACATTTCTTTGAGGCTTTTATTCAAATAGCACACTGCCTTGTCTACGCTTTGATAGACTTTTTCCAAGCATCCATAGCTTGTTTTGAAGCACCTATTTTAGGATTTTAGCCATAGCAGCAAGGAGGTGAACTGTTTGATAAAATGCTTTGGTAAACATGTATGAAAAATGTGGTAGCATAGACAAGGCAGCGAATTGTTTGAAAAAATGCCTCAAAGAAATGTGGCCTCATGGTGATGGAATGGGATGACGAATGCCATGACAAGTAAATTGTTATGGATTGTCATGGCATTCCACCACCATTGAGACCACATTTATTTGAGGCTTTTATTCAAATAGTTTGTTGCCTTGTCTATGCTATTGCTTATTATTATGCTTTGATAAATTTTTTTCCAAGCATCCATAGCTTGTTTTGAAGCACCTATTTTAGGCTTTTAGCCATAGCAGCAAGGAGGTGAACTATTTGATAAAATTCTTTGGTAAACATGTATGAAAAATGTGGTAGCATAGAGAAGGCAGTGAACTGTTTGAAAAAATGCCTCAAATAAATGTGGTCTCATGGTGATGGAATGCCATGGCAATCCATAGCTTGTTTGAAAGCACCTATTTTAGGTTTTTAGCCATAGCAACAAGGCAATGAATTGTTTGATAAAATCCTTTGATATACATGTATGAAAAATGTGTTAGCATAGACAAGGCAGTGAAATCTTTGAAAAAATACCTCAAAGAAATGAGGTCTCATGGTGATGGAATTCCATGACAACCAAAATCATTTGATTGTCATGGCATTCCATCACCATTAGACCTCATTTCTTTGAGAAGTTTTTTCAAAGAGTTCACTACCTTGTCTATGATATTGCTTACAATTATGCTTTTGATAGATTTTTCCAAAGCATCCATAGCTTGTTTGAAAGCACTTGTTTTAGGCTTTCAACCATAGCAACAAGGCAGTGAACTATTTGACAAAATGCTTTGGTAGACATGT
Source organism: Sequoia sempervirens (assembly GCA_007258455.2). Taxonomy (NCBI): domain Eukaryota; kingdom Viridiplantae; phylum Streptophyta; class Pinopsida; order Cupressales; family Cupressaceae; genus Sequoia; species Sequoia sempervirens. The sequence goes on from VDFB02179204.1 coordinate 12,473, forward strand.
ATCAATAATGTGGTAGTATAGACAAGGTAGTGAATTGTTTCAAAAAATGCCTCAAAGAAATGTGGTCTCATAGAATGCCATGACAAGCAAATGCAATTGGGATTTGCTCCTAGTTATTAGTTATGCATTGTGAAGTAATTGCATAACTGCTTATGTTGACTTTGTAAAAACTATATTGTAATTAAAATTTTGTCATCTATCAGCATCTATTTATTAGTTATGCAATGTGAAGAAATGCTTTGAGTTTGAAAAATGTGCAATGCAATGTAATCAACGATATGAATATAAACTAGTTACAAAATTCTATTTTTTACAATTTATTAGTGAAACTATTTATTTTATTTCCTCTTTATATCTCAATCCTATGGAAATACATTTAAAAAAAAAAGTTTTTATCTCTTGTTCTACTTTTTTTTTCCTTTTTTCTTAAATCTGATTTTTTTCTGATTTTTTTTAGACTTTTTCCTATTTTTCTCATAAAATCTTATACTTTTGGTTTTCCAATGTTTTCCCTAAATATTTTTGCTGCTATGGTATAAACACATATCTTTTTTGTAATATCAAGTATGCTTTTTGAAACTTCCATGCATTTCTAATCTAAAAGGAAAAGTCTTTTGCCTAATCTGTATGCAGCCATGCTTTTGACATTGTCAAAAAGAGCAAATATGGACACCATCGATAAAAAATATTTGTATTAACCAAATAGCCATGTACACATACATCAATATATGTTGATATAAGTATAAAATATAGTTACAAAATAGCCATATAGGCTTACGCTCGAATGCCATATAGGCATACAATGTCAAATATATCCAATACAAGATATGTACAAAATTGCCATGTCTAGGCATACAACAAAGGGCTCTGGAATCAAAATTCATTTCTCTCCATGCTCTGGAAATAAATTCTTTACCTTTGTTTGGCGATCTGATGGCGATAATTCTGTCACTCATTTATGTAGTGCTCGAGCAGTGCTCCTGCTACTCATCCTATAGTTTACCTCCTAGTGAAGTTTTAACTATTACAATAAGTAAAGACATTAATGTATAGAAATTACATTATAAGAAATGATATATTTAACAAAATAATCACTTACAGCCATCTCATGATCACTCTCCATGATGGAAATATTTGTATTTCGATGCTCAGGTGTGCTCAAGCCCTATATAAACCATCCAAATAGGAATTAAATTGTGAATCATTAATGTTTTGATTTTTCACTAGAACTAACATCTATAACAACAAATGTAAATTGAAATTTAGTAATTTTCCTCATACCTCCTCTATCAGAGCCATGGAGGATTGTATAGCAGATGAAACACCGATATCCATTACCCTTGTAACATTTGGAGGTGTTCCCACAACCAACATCTGAAAATAAAACAACAAATTATTCAATCACAAAAAAGTTACAATAGCGAGATCCACGTCATGACTTATAATGTATGAGATCTAATGAACAAAATTTTGAGTACAAGTATTAAACTATATATTTCTAGTAGGCCTTGGAATTTTGATAGGAAGACCAAGCATGGTGGGGAGAAGAACACATACTCCATTGTGAAGGATGGGAATACTTACAACCTTTCACCTCTCCTAGAAGAAGACAAGGCAAAGCATGAAGGGCCTAGCTTTTTGATGGTGGGTGAGAAGGAGTTCATGAAGACCTTGAAGGAATGAGGAGGAAGAGGATTCTTCTTGATTATGAAGCCAAAAAGTGAAGCAGATCTACCCACAAAGTAGAAGGAAGATGCACCAAAGGAAGTCCAAGAGTTGTTGGAAAGGTACAAGGACATAACGGTGAATGAATTACCTAGTTCCATACCTCCCATTAGGGATACAATCCAACATATTGATCTAATTCTAAGGGTTGCATTGCCCAATAAGGCTGCATACAAGATGACACCTACTCAAAATGAGAAGATTGCAAGACAAGTGCAAGAGTTGATCGATAAAGGGCTAGTGAGGAAGAGTTTGAGCCCATGTGTTTTTCCTAATATCCTAGCACCAAGGAAGGATGGTAATTGGACGCTTTGAAATAATTAAAGAGACATTAATAGGATCACAATGAGATATAGGTTCTCGATGCCAAGAATGGAGGACCTCATAGATTGTCTATCAGGAGCATCTTACTTTTCCAAGATTGATCTAAAGAGCGGGTACCATCAGATAAGGATCAAAGAGGGTGATAAATGGAAGATAGCTTTTAAGACTAATGAAGGGCTCAATGATTGGTTGGTGATGCCCTTTGGGTTATCAAATTCCCCTTGTACATTTATGTGCCTTAATGAATGAGGTATTGAGACCTTTCATTGGAAATTTTGTTGTATTTTATTTAGATGGCATCCTTGTGTTTAGAAGGTCTAAAGAAGAACATTTGAAGCACCTTGACATGGTACTAAGGAGGTTACAAGAGGAGAAGTTGCTGATCAACATGGAAAAGTGTGAATTCATGAAGGAAGAACTAGTCTACCTTGGTTTTGTCATCTCCAAGGGAAGTTTGAAGATGGATCCTTCAAAGGTGGATGCTATTCTTACTTGGCCAATACCAAAATCCATGGGAGATGTGAGAAGTTTCCATGGACTTGCAAGCTTTTATAGAAAGTTCATCAAGAACTTTAGCCAAATTTGTGCACCAATCTTGGACACCATCAAAGGAGGTAACAAAGGTAAGTTTTCTTGGACCAATGAGGCTAATAAACGGTTTGCATATCTAAAAATGAGAGTAGTACAACAACCTATACTTGTGCTCCCTGATTTTGATAAAGTTTTTACCATTGATTGTGATGCTAGAAATCAAGAAATAGGGGCTATTTTGAGTCAAGAAGGAAGACTGGTTGCATTTTATAGTGATAGGTTGAATGAAGCAAAGAGGAATTATTCTTCCTATGATTTGGTGATATGCCCTTAATATTATTGTACATCGGGTTATGAATAGTCGGCTTGTGGCTATCTTAACTCTTTATTAAGTCATATTATCATTATTATATTGTTATTTAGTTGTTTAGGTCAGCCTAAGTCTTATATAGGTGTATCTAAGTCGGCCTAGGTGATATCCTTGGCATAAATAGGTATATATAGGAGGTTGTGAGTCTTATTTCATCATCAAGTTGTGAAGTGTGTTCTCATTAGAGATATTTGGAGGTTTTCCCCCTCGAAGTGGCTTGTTATTCTCATTTATCATCAAGTATTTTCAGCATATTTCATATCATATTATTCTATTGTGCAAGTTATTTCATAACAAGCGGTATCAGAGCATGATCTTGGCACCATAGAGGCAAGGTTTTTCTCAATTTTGGAGGCGATTTTGGGAAGAGCATATCTTTCAGATTTTGGTGAATTTTTTTCTGATTTTTAAAGGGTTTTTGAAGAACATATTGAAGAAGATAAAGTCTATATTTTAGAAGAATTGGAGCAGAATTATGCGAATTATTGCAGAATTAGGGTTTCTAAACTATTTTTTTTGGAATCTACATATCTCGCACATCTTGTTGAATTGGAGTCTAATTTTTATTGGGTTTTTGAAGAAATAATAAAGGAGATTACAGTAAAAATTTTAGAGAATTTAAGTTTTATTTGTATGATTTATTTCAACATTATTGGTTTCCATCATGGCAGGGCCTGCAACAAGGGGTAAAAAGAATGATGTCACTCCGGGGAAGACTCCTGATAAGGATGGTGAAACAATCGAGGATATTACTCATAATGAAGAAATCAATAAGGTCAAGGAGGAAATTTCCTCAATTAAGATGGATATGTGTGACCTAAGAGGAGATATGTCAAACATGCGAAACATGTTAAGCACCTACATAGCTGAATCAAGAAAGGAGTTCTCAAGCGGCCAAGGTGAGAATTCTAGGTCAGCTACTACTAACACAAGCTTTAGTACTCCTATGGGATCTAGGAATTTATTTCCAAAGGTGGATATGTGCAAGTTTGATTGTAAGGATCCTCTAACATGGATAAACCAAATGGAGAATTTTTTTGAAGTACACCAAGTCCAAAATGGACAAAAGGTCATGATGGCTTCCTTATATTTAGAACCAGATCAATTCATTTGGTATCGTTGGCTTTGCACTCATCGAGGTAAAAAGGGGCTCACTGTCTCATGGTCAATTTACAGAGGAACTCCAAGCACAATATAGCACAGTACTACGTATACAACTTCTTCAAATGGCTAGCTAAATCAACAAACAGATCAGCTTAAGGATTATATTCAAGACCCAAAATCTATCCTTAAGGGTGGATTCAATTACGAGGAAAACTTAATCGACGTATTCTTGGGTGGTCTCAAGGATCACATTCAACATGAGGTACACATGTTTAGCCCTAGTTCCATAAATGAGTCTTTTATCTTAGCATGCAGGGTAGAGGAGAAATATTTGATTCCAAAGAAGCAAGGGGCTAATGTGACAAGAGAGAAAGGATATTCAACACAACCTACTAAGTTGACTCCACAACAAATTGAGGAGAAAAGAGCAAAAGGCTTGTGTTTCAATTGTGATAGCAAATATAGTCGAGGACATAAATGTAGTGAAAAGAAATTGTTTTATATTGAAGGTCCCAATGAGGAAGAAGAGGAGGAACCCATACTAGAAGATGAAAGGGAGTCAAATGAGGAATCACATGATTCTCAACCAATCATTTCTTGTCATGCACTCTCAGGTTTCAGTGCTCCACAAACTCTCAAGGTGGTGGGGTTCCTAAAGAAGCAGAAGGTAACAGTGTTGATCGACTCAGGTAGTACTCATAATTTCATCAACAAAAAGTTAGCTACTGGTCTAAATTGTTTCATATATCCAGCTCCAGAGTTTCAAGTTTTGATTGCAGATAATGGTACAGTTAGTTGTTCAGGGAAGTGTCATAGCATTAAATTATCCATGGGAGATTATCAACTTGATACCCCAATGTATGCAATATCCATGGGTGCAACAGATATTGTTTTGGGAGTACAATGGCTTACTACATTAGGAACAATTGAGATGAACTTCAAAGAACTATTCATGAGATTTCAACTTAAGGAAGGCTAGTAGAGCTAAGGGGGTTGAAGGAAAAATCTCCACAAATGGTAAGCTCTCATCAAATGCAAAAGTTGCTTAAGAAAGGAGTGGATGGATTTGTGGCCCAACTATGTTCATTAGAAGTTTCTCAATCTATTACTCCTACTCATCCAGATTTGCAAGCTATAATTGATCGTCACTCAGTTGTTCTTGGAGATATGCCTAAAGGACTTCCTCCTAAGAGGGATCATGATCATGCCATACAGTTAGTCCTAGGGATCCAACCACCGAACATCAGGCCTTACAAGTATCCACACATACAAAAGAGTGAGATAGAAAAGATTGTTGAAGAGATGCTAGAGGCAGGAATCATTAGGCATAGCCAAAGTGCTTACTCCTCACCAGTGGTGATGGTACGTAAGAAGGATGATACTTGGCGCATGTGTCTAGATTATAGAGTGCTCAACATGTACAGGGTGATCCCACAAAGCTGGTTTACAATTTCTTTGAGGAACTGATTTTTGCTGAAATCACATATTTTTAGAAAATATAATGATTTAAGCCTTGAATGGTTCCATTTAAAGAATTCCAATTGAAGAGGGTTTTATCAAACTACCTTAAATCAAACCCCCTTGGATAGAACCCTACTAGTTTTAAACCATACCTATAATGGAGTCTCCTTTACACCTATCAAAATGTTGATAAAAAACCACTTTTGATTTACCTTTTGGGGAATCAAATGAATTCATTTTAATTTTTTTTTTTTTAAGTATGTAGTCCTTATTATAAGCTTCCCAAAAAGTGTAATTTTAAATAGATTTAATTTTATTATTATATTTATTTTTTATTTCTTGTGAATGTAGGTTTTTCACTGAAAATCAAGCTCTCTATTCTACACATGTGGAAAAATAGTATATTATTTAAAAAAATTTAAAAATATTAGTGCACTAGATATTTAAGTCCTTGATCCAAAAAAGAAAAAAAAATGAATTTTGATGCATACAAAAAAAGTTACGCGTTATACAGTTGTGCTATGTCTGAATTATAATTGGTTTGAATTCAAAACTTTATTAAAGAAAAAATATTCAATAAAAAACTATCTAACCAAGTGGAAGCACTAGATATCAGAGATAAATATCTAAATTCAAAAGAATTATAATTTTATCCTTCATGGAAAAAAAATTATGTGTTATACGGTGAGCGTCACTTTTTTAAAATGTTGTTTTCTAAAAAAAAACTAGTTTTTGAGGGAGATGGAAAAAGAAGTGCAATCTGATTCCAAAAATTTTGAAAAAAATATATTTAGAATCTATGGAAAAAATTTCACGAAACTCTAGTTTACATTATCTTCAAATTGCTCACGGTTTAGCTGCTATAGGTGCCCGAAAGTGAAGATTTAGTTAAAAAAAAATTTCAATGTCCAATTTGGCCAAAAATTGTAAACCACTATTGTGGGATCACCTTACACCATTAAAGATAACTTTCCAATTCCAGTCATTGATGATTTGCTAGATGAATTAAATGGAGTATGTTTTTTACCAAGTTAGATCTTAGATCTGGTTATCACCAAATTCGGATTAAGGAGGAGGATATTTGTAAGACAGCATTTCGGACTCATGAGGGTCATTATGAATTTTTGGTGATGCCATTTGGTCTTACCAATGCACCATCTACATTCCAAAGTTTGATGAATTCCATTTTTAAGAAGTTCTTGAGAAAGTTTGTGTTAGTATTCTTTGATGATATATTGATTTACAACAAGACTTGGGAAGAAAATTTGCAACATGTGGACCAAGCATTACAAATACTTGAAGATCATAAACTCTATGCTAAGCCATCCAAGTGTGCTTTTGTCTTACAGAGGTGGAGTATTTGGGACACATAGTTTCACATGAAGGAGTAAAGGTGGACCCAACAAAATTAAAGCTATCATGGAATGGCCTATTCCAAAACCATTAAGAACTGAGAGGATTCTTGGGATTGACAAGGTACTATAGAAGATTTGTGAAGAATTATGGTAGTATAGCAGCACCTCTCACCACTCTATTGAAGAAGGATTCTTTTCATTGGAACGAGTCGGCCAATATAGCATTTGAGAGATTGAAGGAGGCTATGTGTACAACTCCAGTACTTGCCACTCCTGAATTCCCAAGGAATTCATTGTGGAATGTGATGCTTCTAGAAATAGGATAGGAGCAGTGTTATGCAAGAAGGTTGACCAATTGCTTTTGAGAGTCAATAATTAAAAGGTAAGAATCTACTAAAACCTATTTATGAGAAGGAAATGCTAGCAATACTCCATGCAAAGGAACAATGGCGACCTTATCTATTGGGTAGACATTTCAAGGTTAAGACAAATCATGATAGCCTAAAATATTTTTGGAACAATGACTATCTTCTGAAGAGCAACAAAAATGGGTTACTAAGATGTTAGGATATGACTTTGAGATTGTATATAAGAAAGGGAAAGAAAATGTTGTCGCAGATGCACTTTCAAGGAAGGATGAGAAAGATGAAGCCTTATTGTGTGCCCTTTCAATATTACAAGCAAATTTGGTGGAGGAAGCCAAAGCGAGTGGCAAATGATGTTGCGACAAGTAATCTCATCGAGCAATTAAAAAGTGATCCTAGTAGTTCAGATAAGTTCTGTTGGAAGGGAGATACTCTTTGTATAAAGAGCATTTGTATCTCTGCAAGAATTCCAACCTTAAAATCAAGATTCTCACAGAGTTGCATGAGTCTCTAGTGGGTGGTCATTCAGGATTTTTGAAGACATATCATCGAGTCAAGCAAGATTTCTTTTGGGAAGGGCTAAAGGGTGATGTTCAAAAATTTGTGGTTGAATGTTTGGTGTGTCAAAGGCATAAAGGGGAGACAATTAAGACACCAGGTCTCTTGCAACCCTTATCTATTCCTAGCTAGCGTTGGGAAGAGATATCCATGGACTTCATCATAGGGCTTCCCAAATCTAAAGGTCATAATGTCATCATGGTGGTGGTTGATCGGCTCAATAAATATGCACATTTCAATGCATTAGCACATCCTTTTACAGCAAGTGCAGTGGCTAAAGCTTTTTTGGAGAATATCCAAAAGCTACATGGTACACCTAAAGTTATTGTTATTGATCGTGATCCTATCTGTACTAGTCACTTTTGGAAAGATTTATTCTCATGTTTGGGTACTCAATTGGCTCTTAGCTCTTCATACCACCCTCAATTAGATGGGAAAATAGAGGTTGTTAATAAGTGATTGGAAGGATATCTACGTTGTTTCACTTTAGAGAAACAATCCTAGTGGGTAGATTGGCTGCCACTTGCGGAATGGTGGTATAACACTTCTTTTCATAGCTCATCAAAAATGTCTCCATTTTTGGCACTTTATGGATATCATCCTCCTTCCATCACATCATCAATTAAGGTATCCCCAAGAGTTCAGGCAGTAGAAGACCACTTGCTTCATCAACAACAAGTACTTTCAGGACTCAAGGAGAATTTAGCCATGGCACAAAATCGAATGAAACAACAGGCAGACCAACATTGTAGTGAAAGAAGTTTTGAAGTTGGGGATTGGGTCTTCTTGTGATTGCAGCCTTATAAGCAAATCTCACTAAAGCAGCAAAGAAAGAATAATAAGTTGTCACCAAAGTATTATGGTCCATACCAAATCATGCAGAAGATCGGTAGTGTTGCCTACAAGCTTGAGTTGCCACCTACAACAAAGATACATCTAGTTTTTCATGTTTCCTATTTGAAGAAGGTAATTGGGCATAATATTCCCACTCAAACAACACTTCCCGAGCTGGATGAAGAAGGAGAATCATTTTGGAACCAGAGTGCATTCGTCAAACATGCACAAAGAAGCCGAGGAATAGAACTATCACTAAGTATCTCATCCAATGGAAGAATTTACCAGTTGAAGATGCCACATGGGAAGACGAGGAGTTCATTCAAAAGTTTCCAAACTTGATTAGCATTGAGGACAATGCTTTTGAAGAAGGGGGCATGCTACACCCTTTATATTATTGTACATCGGGTTATGAATAGTCGGCTTGTGGCTATCTTAACTCTCTATTAAGTCATATTATCATTAGTATATTGTTATTTAGTTGTTTAGGTCGGCCTAAGTCTTATATAGGTGTGTCTAAGTCGGCCTAGGTGATATCCTTGGCATAAATAGGTATATACAGGAGGTTGTGAGTCTTATTTCATCATCAAGTTGTGAAGTGTGTTCTCATTAGAGATATTTGGAGGTTTTCCCCCTCGAAGTGGCTTGTTATTCTTAGTTATTATTAAGTATTTGCAGCATATTTCATATCATATTCTTCTATTGTGCAAGTTATTTCATAACATTTGGAATCGTATGTTCTGGTCCAAGACCTCAAAAATTTGAGGCACTACTTGTTAGCTAAATAATTTGTTGCTTATATTGATAATCATGCCTTGAGTTTTTTGAATGCACAAGACAAACTCAGTCATAGGCACATGAAGTGGGTAGAGTCTTTGCAAGCCTATACTTTCACAATAAAGCATAAGAAGGGACAAGCAAATAAGGTGGCAGATTCTCTCAGTAGAAGGGAACTTGTAGTGCAAGATATCCAACTCCAAAGCATTGGGGTTGAAGCATTGAAGGATATGTATCATGAAGATTCAGATTTCAAGGAGGTATACAATGTTTGTGAGCAGCATTTGAATTCTTTTCACAGTGAATTCTCTGAATTTTTATTGTAAAATGGTTTTCTCTTCAAAAGAATCTGATTGTGTGTGCGTAAATGCTCAATGAGGGAGAAAATCATAAAGGAGAAACATAGTGGGAGTCTTGGAGATCACTTTGGCCTTGACAAAACCTTAGAACTAGGAGATTTTACTATTGTCCAAAGTTGCAGGTGGATGTGAGAAGGTATTTGGAAGGTTGCACAGTATGTTAAATGGCAAAGGGAACTTCATTAAATGAAGGACTCTATCAACCACTGCCCATTCCCAATAGGCATTGGGAGTGTGTAAGTATTGACTTTGTCTTGGGGTTGCCTAGAACCCAAAAAGTTTTTGATAGTATCTTTGTGGTAGTTGATAGATTTAGTAAGATGGCACATTTTCTTCCTTGCAAATGCACCAATGATGCATCTCATATAGCAGGTATCTTCTTTAAGGAGGTTGTTAGGATACATGGACTGCCTTTAAGCATTGTTTCTAATAGGGATTCTAAATTCATTGGTCACTTTTGGAGGACCTTGTGGAAGAAACTCAAGGAAAAAAAATTTCCTTTAGTTCAGCATACCATCCACAAATGGATGGAAAAAATGAAGTGTTGAATACATCATTGGGAAACCTCTTAAGATGATTTCCAATGAGCATGGACAAGCTTGGGATCTGATTTTACCTCATGCTAAATTTTCATATAATGATTCCATGAATAGTAGCATTGGTAGAATCCCTTTTGATTTAGTCTATGGCATGCACCCTAGAGGGGTCTATGAACTAAGAGATATACAAGGAGTTGATAGGAGAAGTGCTCAAGGTTAGGACTTTGTTGTTACAATCAGGGATATCCATCAACAAGTGAAGGAAACCCTTCAAAAGAATGTTGAGAAGTATAAGGAAAAGGCATATTTAAAGAAGAGGAATGTCCAATTCAAGGTTAGAGACTTGGTGATGGCACACTTGAAGAAGCAGATACTTACAAAAGGAGAGTATACCAAACTCATGATGAAGAAGATAAGACCTTGCAAGGTGGCCTACAAGTTTGGCCAAAATGCTTATGAAATAGAGCTACCTCCTCGGGTGGCAATCTCTCTTATCTTCAACATTTCTGACTTGTATCCTTTCAAAACTTCTATGATATGATTAAGATCTTGGTTACTATTAAACTAATGATATGATTGATGTTACTAAATTTGGTTAAGGTGTATAAGACAGGTTTGGTGACTTTGATGGTTGGATGGGTGACTATTATGAAGCCTTTTGAGCAAATTGGTGATTAACTACAAGATGATAATCAAGATTTTGTAACCTATAAATAGATTGTTGCAGTCAAAATATGGTGAGTACAGTGCTTGATAATGGACTGATAATAGTGAGGTATGGTTTAGTTGATTTTTTCCTTGGTGAATAAATGAAAGATTGAATTGTTCAAGTGTCAATAATCAGGTTTATGTTGTTTTATGGTGGTTAAGAATGATGTGAATCTAATTGATTAAGTCAAATTTTTCTTTAATATGGTTTTTGCTTTGAATGAGTCAATTGGAATACTGATTAGTGGAATGATGAATGATGGCCTATGGAATGGCTAAGAGAATTTGAGTGGATTTTGGTTGAATGAAAAGTAGATTTCTGATGAAATTATATTTGGTTTTCTCTTGATTCTATTTGGGATTGAAATCCCTTGAAGAAATGATGTTGATGGTGTTTGTTGGATGCTCTACATCAGATGTACCCTGATGATTGAGTGTTTTGATATGATGCTCTGCATCACTAACTACCATGTCTATGATATTGCTTACTATTATGGTTTCATAGACTTTTTCCAAGCATCCATAGTTTGTCATGGTGGTGCACCTTTGCAAGCACATGCCTCTATGTGAAGTAATTGCATTTTGCTGCTTATGTTGACTTTCTAAACAAGTATATTGTATAGTTGAAATTTTATCATCTATCAACATCTAGTTATTAGTTATGGAATTTGAAGTAATGCTTTGAGTTTGAATGATGTGTAATGCAATGTAACCAACAATATAAATATAAACTACTCAAATCTATTAAGTATAATTCATTAGTTAAGTTCTCTTTATTCTATTACCTTCATGTACATTTGAGTGAATCCACTGGCACTAGGAGGTGTTTGCTTGAAACCGCCAATATTAGCCTGTTCAACATCCAAAATCACATGTATTAAAATACCATTTGTAAAACAATGCTATTAACATGTAATAAATTTATAAAATTGTTTACTAGTTACATACCCCACTGATAGGTGTACTACAGAAATAAGTAGGTGGAGGACCAATGTATCCAGACTCAACATTGTGACCCTAAAATTTTATTAAAATAATAAAACTAAATTAGTAAATCATGCATTTCAGAATCAAATTTTAATAAATTAAATTCAATGAACATGCTGACTTTTACTCGACTATCAATGCCATATGCACAATGCAAAATTTTGGCCATCCTCTCCATCCCTATAGCAGCATACAAATCCTTTGTAGTAGCATACAAATCTTATGTAGCAACCTCTTGAGTGTCAGTGGGGTCATATGAACAAGTCACCCTACAAGATTGACACACATGTGTTTGAAGGTCACCACCCGAAAACTCCCCTTAATGGTGCTATACAATAGGGCTAGTATGATGGATGACACTCTGGGTCAAAGTGTTGATCACCTACAATGTCTCTACATCAGTGTCATGCCCATATTTTTGCTAGAAAAACCCAATTTTATTTTATTTTTTTAATTTTTTAAAACAAACACTAATTACACTTATTAACTCTCTAAGAGTTGGGTGAAGCACTAAACAAGTCAAGAGGATAACCCTAGTAGTAAAAAAAAACTACTTCTCAGGCAATGGTCAACATGGCCCAACAAGATAACCTAGTTGCATTGGCTCGATTGATGTTAATTTGACATTGACAACCCCATAGTTTTGTACCCATAATTTCTTCCCACTCTGATTGCATATAACGTAAGTGGGTAACTTTGGTGAATAATTATTCTCTCAAATCAATTAGATTCTTAAAGAGAAAGGGGGTATGTAGGCCATGCAAGATTAAAGAGATTATGACAATCTTATCTCTAACCAATTAAATGTTCTAATGATCATGCTTCCTTAATTTGTGAGCCTTATAAACAATGAGTTCATTTAGATCGTCACCAAATGGTAGCATCATTATATTTATGTTAACATTTTGATCTTAATAATATGGACATTAACAATATCCACAATGACTAACCAGTAACCAAAATCACATAGACTTATCCACTATATAAACACCAATGTTATGAATTACCAATAAATCAACTCTTAAGTCTCAATAGCCATATAACTATTGAAAATCCCCTTCGTTACTAATATCATGATATTAAATAATATTTTGAACAAAAAAAAAAAAAAAATATCAAGGTTATTTGACTATAGATAAAGGACATATATACAAACCCGAAAGATAACTCTGAATTCTTCAATACTATAATATTTTCTTTTAATTCTATTTGTTGTTGCCAATGTGAATAATTATTTACATATTTATTTATTATTAACTATTATTTACTTAATTGTTTTCTTACCCTTATATATAACTTACTCTAAAAAGTAATTAAAAATAAGAGATTGCTTATACTAATAATTATATTAATTCCTAAGTATATAGATATTTATATTTTGGAAGGAGAAAAGAAGAAATATTTTCCCTCCTAAAGAATCCTAGTAATATTAAACTTTACCTATGTGTATAATTTTACTTTAGTTTAATAAACTCTCCTTTTTAGAGAATTTGGGAATATATTCCCCTTACTTTATTTATGGAATACCTTAGCATAAGGATTACTATGATGTGCTTTATGTGATGATGTGGTTTCTTAGGAGGGGGCGGCATGGAGCCCAACAAGAAAATTTCCATGATGTGCTTTATGTGATGATGTGGTTTCTTAGGAGGGGGCGGCATGGAGCCCAACAAGAAAATTTCCAACGCCACGTTCTTAACACTAGATGTACATATCGCATGCATAACTGTTATTTCTTTTAAATATCTTGTTTTCCTCCGTTTTAAAATAGTGAGACACAATCACATGGTGTTACGATTTGTGGACACTCATATTTTGATCAGAATATTATTAAATTTTAGTATCAAGTTTTGTGAGTAACAAAAAATGACTACATTTTGGTTAACTTCATTTCTCACTAATAATGGTAGTGGCTACTTTTCCGAAACATAAACAAATGAGTAATATTAGTAATGGCTTACCTCACGGTTTACTAAAGATATATATATTTTTTGTTTATCTCACTGCCTTATTCTTGAACTTGCAGATAAGGTTAGGAAAGCTACGCTGATTGAAGTTTCGTGCTCAGTCGTTTTCTTCCACTCTTTTTCAGTTTGCAGAATGCAACTCTACACAGCAAGAATTCCACAATCTCCTCTTCTTAGTACGTTGATATTTACTTATACAAGCAAGGATATGATTCTATAATTCAATCACATCTTCTGATGTGATGGCTGGAGAAGTTCGACCAGACACAGAGTATTAGTAAAGTACTAAAGTTCAGCTTCCAATACATCATATGATCCTTCTATCATGTTCAAATCTTGACAGGAATTACGCCTAGGGAGCAGCAGCAGAGCCAACATCTTTTAGCCTCGGGTCTGAGAACTGACATTTAACAGGGTGTCATTTTCACGAGAGAGGTCTTGACATCTCCTCTGCACAATGCACTAATTAAGACTTACTAAAAATGAGGATGTAATTTAATACCACACCTCTTTCTATTGTTATTTTCATCTTTCTTTTGCAGAGTTAAATACGCTTCTCGGCCATCTCACAGTGATGTGAAATGACCTCTTTATTTTTCCAAGATTGAGACGTCCTAACGTATATTCAGGTGCTACGTATTCCTATTGACAAGCCACAGGTGCAAAGGCAAGGCTGAAAACTGCAGTGAAGGTTGAAATTGGATAACACAGGGGAATGTGACCATACTATTGTGTCTAATCAAGGAAGTGTAAGGGGGCGCAGTATACTTCCACAACCATTCTGCTAATTACCAATCTCCCTCACAATTCATTCTACCCTAAATGATGATGCTCAGCACCTAATATTTCAAGAAATTTGGGGAGGGAAGCAGATTGATGGCGGTTGGAATGGGGTAACCATAGGCCATCATTGCTACTTATTTATTTGGCCAGTCATGGCCTAGGCATATAAGTACGCACAACTACTTCTACCTTCCTCACAATTATTAAGAACTAATATTTCCAACTGCTCTCCTCCTTGTGCGACTCCTCTAGACGCCCAGATCATCATAGCCATATTCAGTGACTATGCAGGTGATGTCAAAGTCTCTTCATGCTAGAGGAAGTCGAGTGAAACCTGACAGAATGAAATTATGAGGGGACTACTTCTACGGGCGACTGAAAGAGAAATTCAACGGGTCTCCAAAATGTCTGCTAAATTTATTCTTCTGAGAGATTTGCTCGGCCACTTCCTGGTTATATTCACTCTTCTCCCTAACGATCTGAATAGTGTTCAGTTCAACATCTTATGTCAGTGAATGACTGAGCAAGGCGCATAATGGCATGCCTCTACCTTGTTTGTATAAATCTACCACTTAGTAAGTCTAATAACTGTAACTATTTTTACATACAAATCTGCGTTTATTTAACTTCTATAGTATCGCCAAGAATACAAAATTCTTTTCGTAAGTTTATTACTATTTTTTTTTTAAGGAGAGTCGATGAAATACTAAGACAGAGCATGATTTAGCACTGTTTCCAACTGAATATGTTATAAGACAGTTCACCCTGGTTCTAATCCCTGTTCCTTCGGTATCCATTGTTTGAATGTATTAGCGTCTATGTTTTCATTTTTTTTTTTGTAAAATATTACTCATTTATTTTATATTTCCCAGAGAAGTGAAATATGGTTCCCATATATTTTTCAGATATATATATTTTAATAGCCCCTCCTATGTGTTCTATCAAGAAAAGAAGAATTCATTTATAGAAACAAGAAGACATGTGAGTGAATGTTCCTTCTCGAATAATATATATGTTTTATAGGATCATTTTCAAAGAGGGAAAGATATATATATATTTATTTCTGGAGAAGTAAAGAAGCACATACAATCTTATTTTCTATTATCATTTGCTTCCATGTCTGTAATATGCAGCAGTTAGTCCTACAGAATCTTCTACGCTTTTCATACTTTTCCTTAGAATATCAACATTATTCAGATGTCAAATAACTATACAGTAGTACTATATTCACTTATTTCCCTTTTTTTTGATATATTATAAACAAGTACACATATTTCAAAAAAGATGCCTATAGTTAACTAAGTCACTTGCAGATTTCTTCCTTAAAACAGAAACACACATTTCATTTTCTTACTGAACTCATATCAAAATAGAGTATTTTATTGGGCTTCCCAAACAATATGCATACTATGTCCTTCAAGGGAATAATATAAATATACATTTAACTCATTTGAATACAAACTATGTTTAAGGCTTATACTTTATACATTTGCATCTTCCTTAAAGAAATACAACAATAGTTTTGACTTAATCTTTCCACATAGTTTGCAATGCTTGTGAGACCTTAAAATCACATAGTGTGTCTTTATAAATACACTATCATTTACAACATCCTCTCAAGTATTCAACAAGAATATTTTGACAATGGCTTGACAACTCCCATCTCTTAGAATTACAATACTATCACAATATTGGAGGAAGCAAATGACTTACAAACTCATGAACAAGGTCTTTCTCTCCACCCTACCGTAATGGCGTCATGGAGCCTCATGGGCTCTAGCCATACCCCCGAGCAAGGATTTTATTAACTCCAAGATGATAAATGGAGTCTTCTCAATATTTTACAAGATTTAAGGATAACATAACATCTAAGTTCTCCACTCACCATAATCAATGAACATTCCTACAAACATACTATCTTCTTACAACAATTAATTCAATGAGGAGTGGGGAGAAGGGAAAACTTATCTTTTTCATGAGAGATTAAACTCTTTTACCCTTCTTGCCTCTCCAACCAAGCCCTCTTGATCACCCTCCTTTCTTCTTCCTATTCTTTCTTCTTTCTCAACTAGAGTTCTCCATAAGGAGAAGTGGGCAATGCCCAAATCTTCCATCCTATTGAGATATAAAGGGATCCTCCAAACCCACACTCTTTCCCACAAGTTCTCTCACATGTGTGAGTCTTGTGCCGATTCCAAGAACTTTTTGAGGAGTAGAAGGTTGAGAGTGACAAGTCACTCTTCCCAAGCCCCAACACTTTTGAATTCGCCACATTCATGAATGTGGACTTTTGAGGGGTCTTTTCACACCCCAAGGACAAGTTCACATGTTAAAAAGGTTCCAAACCCATAGGTATAGGTCCTAGGGGTCTATTCTTGTTCAAAAACCAAGGAAATTGACTCCATAATCCCTTTTCAAAACCTACACAAGAATCCATACGAATTTTGATCCTGACCAGGGGTTCCAACCCCAACCATACTCACATCACATGTCCTACAATTGGATTCTTACTCATACATAATCACCCAATCAAAATATCAAACCTCAACCCTTCCAAGTCAAATAGGGCTACACTTAGAGCTTCCCAAGGATGTATTTGATTTGATTCCAACATTTATCTATCCCCTTATTTGTTTATTTGATTCCTCTTAATCTATCAACATATTAACTTTAAATCCTCAAGAAGATGTCTTTTGATTTTCTCTCGATGGTCCTCCCTTCTCATGCTAACACCGTTACCTTCCTGCACATTACCAACATGATCATAAGTAACATTTTATATCACATTAATCTATTAGGTGAATCTTCTAAACTTTAACCATATAATAATCCATTTAAATTTCAATCTACATTCCATAGTATACTAGTGTATTCCACCTTCAAGGTAGTGACAATAGAACATAATGTCAAAATGAAATTACAAGGATTTTGCTAAGAGATCACCTTATTTATTATTCACCATATATCTAATCATAAATTGAAGAAATTCATGTCACAAATTATGTTTAGCATTAATCACTTGTGAAATGGGGTCTTACAATCAGCACTCTCCTTCGCAACAATAGGCATAACAATTTTCTCATGAGGTATCCTAGCGAGAGGTTGTCTCCCTTATAGCGCAGGATCCAATTGTGCACTAGGCCTGTCCTAAGCCAATCCCCCACCTCTCCCCTAGAACTCCCTCATATCAAAAAAATTTGGGATTTGGTTCAATACGAACTCATTGTATAGTTTCCGAAGAAAATATTGGGGGACTTCACAATTATTGAACGGTGGGTAATCAAAGACCAAGTACCACCTATCATAAAAATGGTTCCTAATCTCTTGGTGGTGGCACCAATGAGTAGGAAACCTCTTCGCATTGAGGCTAATATTTTTATTTGTTCTAGGGTTAGTGAATAGAGATCACAAATCACCTATAATAATTTTTAAATCTTTTACTTGTTTATATGATAGTTTATCTGCATAATATGCCCTAGCTGCCTACCTCCTATCTTGCCATCCAGTTATTTTTTGGGTTATTGAATCTAGATTTTTTAACATCTCTTTCATTGAATTTGCTAGTGTCATTCTTTCTGCAGTTGAAGAATTTGGATCACTCAACCTACTGATAAGATCCTCAATTTTTTTTTTGTTGTTTTTAATTTCACTCCTCAAATTTTGTTGAGTTCCAAGAGGGTGTTGAGTGATTGGTGGGGGAGGTTGATTTTGTTGAGGAGGATTTTGTTGAGTATGATTTTCCTATTCTTCTTGTCATTTCTAATATTTTTTTGAAGTTGGCCACGAAAGTGTAAGCCAACTTCATGCACCCGCCCTTAATATATTTGATATTCAAACAAATTGAATGCACAACATATACACACAACAAAATGATGCAATAATTCAGTTATTATATCTGCATTCCCATCCACCACATCACCTCATGCTTCATTGTGTCCCTCTCCATCTTTAGGGTCTCCCTTTGCATGCTTTGCACACTTTACCTTGCAGTTGTGGACTATGGCATGAGTGTGATGGTTTCATAGATTATTTTCCAAATTGAAAGGAATGATATAGTTCCCAAATCATCATATTTGTAACAAATATGATATTTTGTAACTAAAATTGTGAAGCATAATTGACGCATAGGAAGGAAAGGGAAATTGGAAGTTCACAATCAATTACTGAAGACGTCGCTACCTTAGGGTTCACTGTTTTCCTCAAATGAGGAGACTTCATCCGTACCATCATTGTTGCCTCTTGATTAAAACATTCCCACTTTCCAGTCAACATCATAGCTAGATACATTTGATTACAAATTATACATTTGATTGCATCTTGTAATTACCAAATATTACATGCACACTCTGTGAACGCGACTATCCCGAAGAAGATGCGCCACTACACACCCTTTCAGGTGTGTTGTCCACGTTAATGACATTGTTTAGTGTAGGTAGCAATTTCCCCATTACTCCTCGCATCCTTGGTTTCCTATAAACTATAAAATTGTTGCAAGTGTTATGGATAGTTAAAGTTCCAAAATTTATTCCACCATTTGCAAAATCAAGCATATCTATTTTCAATGAAAAGAAGAATTTGAAATGCACAACCCACATTGTTGTAAAATGCTATAGAAGTAACCCACTATGTTTTACAACATGTAATTATTTTGTCCATTTATTTTTTTTCAATCACATGACGATAGTGAATTGCAATTTATACCATAACTAAGAGTTGTAATTTGTGGTAATTCCTTTTTTACATTCATACAGTTTAAATAAGAAAACCTTTTCAAGACATTCAAATTGTTATTTGAATTTTTAGGTTGGAAAACACAAAGTTTTATAAACCATGCACCCACAAACTGTTATAAAACCCTTTACAAGAAACAAACCTATTGGTTACTCCCCCCACCTCAATTTGGTTAACAAGTTTTTCCCTCACTTCTCTATTGTTCTTGAAAGACAACATTTTTTGTTATGCAGACTATAACAAAACATTGTATTGAATTCACATTCATATTTTATAACAACCCATTACATGCAGCAAACATTCCATTTGAATATCATAATACATTTTGAATAGAAGATGCACAAAACAGTTGCAAGATGGAAAACACACAAGGTTGTCCCACATTTTTCAAATCTTCTTCAAAGAAAACAATTAGTGTTATGCACACCATAAGAAGACAATGTATTGAATTCCACCTTCATATTTTATAACTTCCCTTGCTTCCAGCAAAATTTGCACACACAAAAAAAAAATAGTTGCATGATGGAAAATACAAAGTGTGGTGGTGTGGAGCCTGATCAGTCTCCAAGTGGGAGATTGTTGGTATGTGGCAACTGATCATGCTATACTGTATAGCCCATGGTATACTGTACACTTCTAAGCTTGGTAAAAAAAAAGGGGGTTCGGATGGGTATTTCGGTATGATGAAAAATGCGATTATTCGCAAGATTGTAAAAGGGTTTTTATTGGATAATAAAAGTATTGGATGGTTGTGGTTTGGTGGATGTAGCCCGGATTGGGTGAACCACGTTAAATTCTTTGTGTTATGATTTATTCTATGTATGTTTTAGTTTCTCTGTTTATTATATAAAATCTGCATTTAATTGTTAGATCTGCCATCTCTAACCCTAACACAAAGGGTTGTTTGTCACTTCTCAATTCTTCTTGAAAGAAAACACTCTATGTTATGTAGATTATAAGAACACAATGTATTTAAGTTTACCTCCATATTTTATAGCAACCCTTACTTGCAACAAACAATCCATTTCAATACCGTTATACATTTCGAACACAATATGCACAAAAAATGTTGCAGGATGGAAAAAACATAGGGTTTCTCCCCCCTACTAACACAAAAATATTTCATGACAACTCGGAAACTTTCAAGCATAACTTTCTCAATTCTAAAACATGGAGCTAACTAGATGAGATTGTGGAAGAGGTGGTCATGTGTGCTGGAGAGAAGAGCATGATTTGCAAATATTGCAAAGTAGCTCCAAAGATGCCCAGTTGTTATGAAATGTTGACATGTCTTTTATCTAATGCTTGTATTGGGCATGGAGAGGTCGATGTTTTCATAAAATGCCAAGGCCAACAATGTGTAATTGCATGTTGGAAAACACTTGGTGTTATTATACCTACAAACCAATTAACATTTACAAACCCTTCACAAGCAACATCCCTATTCGTTAATCACCCCTCAGTTGAATTTGGATGCTTTTATATATCTCGCACCTTCAATTTCACCCCATGCATTCAAACCTTCAAATTCCAACCTATAGAATGAAAGAACTCAAAACACATAATGTTTTGCAACCGCCAATTATTTTCCACATTACACCATTCCATCATAGGGTTGTTGTGTGTTATGATGCCTCTAACATGCATTCTTCTAGGGAAAATAGCAACATCCAATTGCAAGGTAGAAGCTAATCTCCCTACAAAATATAGTAAAATCAAGCTATTGTCCATGAAAAAACATCTGTTTCAAATGATAACATAATCAAACATAAAATTTATGAATTTTCCACAATCCATATTGATTATTGCTAGTTGATTTATGGATTTTATTCTATAAGAATTCTTGCATCAACATTTTGGATCACACTCTGTGATCCAACATCATGATGAAGAAGACAACATCAGTCATCGTGATGTTGGATCATGGAGTTTGATCTGAAACATTCATGCAAATATCCTTACACAATCGAATCCACAAATCAACTAGCAATGATAAGCAAACATATCTTATCCGTGAATAAGGGCAATACATTATCATTTGTAAGCCATGTCGCAAGAAGATCACCTTCTGCAATTGGGAGTAGGCTATTCTCCCTACAAAAATGCATGTCACATGCATCATAACAGTCATCTTGTTTTCAAAATAATTGTTTGGCATGGACAAAAAGCCCAAAACATGTCATTGAAAACCATTATTTTCAAATATCAAAAATCCTAGACGAGGTTCCTTTTTCCATAGCTACATTTTGTACGGTGGTAGCGAGCAATGGGAAATATGAAATTTTGCAATTTCCTAATGAAATAACTGACAACCCATTGTGGAAATATGCGTGAAATAACTGAATAATGTTTAGAGAAATCAGAAACCATGCACAATATCTATAAAATTTGTTTTGGTATGCTTCAAGAATGTAATGAAGTCCACTTTCAAATTTCACTTTGCTAGAGTGGAAATCTCATTCCACTTTCTTCATTTGATTGGAAAAAAACGCTCCAATGGAAAAGATGGTCAGACAGAAAAATAGCACTAATGAAAAGACTTGACAATCAGACGTTCACTCTGTGGCCTGTCCCATAGCTGAGAAAATGTGTCATCACCAGCGGGTTTTCAAAATCATAATTTGGAATGGAGAAAAACTCAAAAAAACATGGCATTTGAAAGTATTATTTGCAAATAGCAAAAAGAGGTGCCAAGAATTTAATAAAGTCCAATTTCAAAATTTGGAACTCTTTGGTACAGTCAAAATGTCATTTCAATTTCTTTATCTGATTGGAAAAAATAAAATGCTCACATTATTTGTAGTGTTTGAAAATACATTGTGTCTTCTCACTTGCATAGGGTTTTAGAACAGTATATTCATTGCTTGTTTCTTAACACCTAGGGTTTTCCAACATGCATTCTTACTAAAGAAAAACAATTCCTACAAGAGCTTTTGTAATATAGACAGCCTCAATGTATTTAAAAGCCCTTTGAAAATTTATAAGGACTTTTAATTTGGGCATAGATTGCATTTAAATTTCGCATGACTAAAAAAAGAAGTGCACAAAATAATTGTGATCAGGAAAACACAGTGTTGGGTTTTACTTATTTGAATCTCCTTGTTCAAATGTAAAGGGTTGTCTCATAGTGGGTTACTTGCTTCTTAAAACCCACAGTTGTGCAACGTGGAATGTTAAAAAATGGTATGAATGTCTTCCAATTCACACATTCCATTTTTGTGTTTTAAATTTAGTCAATTGAAAAAAAAAAGTGCACAAAATAATTGTGAATGGGAAACACACTGCTGGGTTTCAGTTATGTGAATCTCTTTGTTTAAATATAAAGGTTTGTCTCATGGTGGGTTGCTTGCTTCTTAACGCCCATGGTTACACAACATGGAATGTTACAAAATAGTATGAAATTCTTCCAAATCACACCTTCCATTGTTGTGTTTAAGTTTCAATTTTATAACAAATTGTATGCTTCACAACACACTGCATTTTTCAACCTCCACATCACAACATAACGAAACCCTTTTTGGTTTTTAAACTAGTATATCCAGGTGTGCATTACAAAAAGAAAGAACAATAATTTCTTTCCCTTAATTGTAATAATGAATAAACTTGTTGAAAGTGATGAATGTTGTGTAGTGGATGTTGGGAAACACAATGTGTTTTTAAGCCTGCCTTTACTTATACCCAACCTTTGTCTTGTAATGAAAATATACAAACATATAGATAGTGTTGTATTCTATCAAATAGAACATCTCTCATTTAAGGGGGGCTCTATTCACCCAAAACACATAGTGTGATTCATAGTACGCACTTCATTCAGTTTTGCAACAATTCATATTGGAAAATCGTAGGTGTTAAGAAACAAGAAACCCAAATAGTGTCGTAAAAGCCTCTGCAACACTATTGGATAGTACAGGTATCACCTCAATTTGGTCAATATTCTCCTCCAAGTTGTCCATGTGCACTCAGACCTTCAGCTTTCCCTTTCAATGTGCAGACTAGAAACAAATAATATTTTCTCCTTTCTTCCTCAAAATAGAAAAGGCTTCGTTTCCACCTATGTCACTTTCCATTCCACTTTTCCTACACCACAGAAAAGAGACTTTTCAAGAAAGAAAATATTCCCACCTTTCCCCCCGCAACAAGCAGGAAAACCCAACTAGCAACACCATTAACTCCTACCCAACCATCGCCCAGACGTTTCCTCCTATCTATCGGTTTTGTCACTTTTTCTTTCCATGTTTGTTATTCTAATAGATCTTTTACAATTTTTCTATTTGTCTATAATATTTAGTGCCAAGTAATGTAGGCCAAATTTTCAATTAATTCTATCACATTATACCCATTTTTCACAGGTTATTGCTACCCATTGGCTTTACGAGTTATATTTAATATAGTGCAAAGAACTATTTCAAGTATTGACTTGTTATATCTGCACATCTTTTGCGGTGTGGTGGTCAAATTGAAACATACTAATAAAGAGCATAAATAGGATATACAAATAGCATTGTACAAATTTTCCATTAGATGTTCAAAATGAGCCATTTATAACTTACCAAATATTCTAGAAAAATAGAGAAATTGTAAAAAGAACTATTATGAAAAACACTTAAAAACCACAAAAAATTGATAGGTGATGGAAAAATAGCATTAAATAGAACTTTTAAATATGGAGAAATATTCAACTCCAGAGACAAAAAGGAGATTTAAATTAGGACAGCATCATATGATGGACTCTCAAGAAATCGTATATTCACCATTTCGTAAAATAGGAAATACTCAGAAAAGCCTTTGTTGTTGCTCACATGTTAAAGTGAAGAATGCACTTCAAGTGAAGAACCCAATTCAAGTGAAGAAATAGTTGTTACACCTTGTCTAGATACTGATACAATTTTAGGTAACCATGAATATGGTCCAAACTCAAAATTTGTACATGCATTTCCCTTGAACTAGGTTCTTCCTTGAACTAGGTTCTTCACTTTGAATTTTTTTTGTAAGTAATTTCACATACCTACATGTCCACATATAAAATATTTTGGTGAAATATTTCAAATTAGTACAAAACACTTAAAAATCACATGAAAATAATAGCTGATTGAAAACCCCAACATTTCACAATTTCAAACAAATCAGAACTTGTAAATTATGCATAATAAATTTTGGAAATTTAACTGTCCACTACACTTGCAATTCAAGCTATGGTAACCAAAATCACTTATATTTAATGCAAAAGGTTCACATCTCCTCAAGCATCCTTCTCAATCCACCTTCCCATGTTTTGTTCATTTTTCTTTCCTTCCCTTTATCAACCACCTAGAAGAAAGAAAAGTGTTATTGATATATTAAATTGGAAAATTAAAGACATTTGGTTCTACAAATAATTTTTTTTATTCCAAATTTCACTAATATACAATTTATATGTTCTGTTGAGTGAAAAATTCCAACTTGCACAAACAATAAACAAACATATTAAACTATACATTGGGAATTTAATTTCCAATTTAACCTATCGCTAACACTAGTATATATATCAGAAATCATTTGTACCATTTTTCCATTCTATTGGAACTGTGAATCAATGAACCTTCATTCTATGCAAGCAATTCATTTTTTCTAATTAGGAGAAAGCTAACTTGTAAAAAAAAGAAAATCAGGAGAAAGCTAACTTGTAAACAAAATGCACCTATCTATGTAACACGAGATCAAAGTGGCATTTCATTTTCCTCATCTGATTCACCGAAATAAATGCTCACATTATTTGCAGTGTTGGAAAACCCATTGTCTCCATATAAGGTGTTCAAAAACAAGCAACCCTTATAGTGTTTATACAACCCTCTACAACTAAGAGGAGACAGTGTGATTTCCAACTGTGCAAATAATGGGAGCAATTCATTTGTTCCAATTAGGAGAAAGCTAACTCATCAACAAAAAGCACCTATTTATGTTTAACATGAGATAAAAATTTCATTTCATTTTCCTCATCTAATTTGACCAAACAAATGCTCACATGATCTACACAGTTGGAAAACACAATGTCTCAATACAAGGTTTTAAGAAACAAACAACCCATATAGTGTTGTAAAACCCTCTGCAAGAGAGAGGAGACAGTGTGTTTTCCAACTGTGCAAATAATTCAAGCAATTCATTCATTCCAATCAAGAGAAATTGAACTCATAAACAAAAACCACCTATGTATGTAACATGAGATCAAAGTGGCATTTCATTTTCCTCATCTGATTCAACGAAATAAATGCTCACATTATTTGTAGTGTTGGAAAACCCATTATCTCCATATAAGGTGTTCAGAAACAAGCAACCCTTATAGTGTTTGTAAAACCCTCTACAACTAAGAGGAGACAGTGTTTTTCCAATTGTGCAAATAATGGGAGCAATTCATTTGTTCCAATCAGAAGAAAGCTAACTCATCAACTAAAAGCACTTATTTATGTAACATGAGATCAAAATGGCATTTCATTTTCCTCATCTGGTTCAACCAAAAAAATGCTCACATTATCTGTATAGTTGGAAAACACAGCGTCTCAATATAGGTGTTAAGAAACAAGCAACTCATATAGTGTTGTAAAACCCTCTGCAAAAGAGAGGAGATGGTGTGTTTTCCAACTATGCAAATAAGGTGAGCAATTCATTTTTTCCAATAAGGAGAAAGCTAACTCGTAAACAAAAAGCACCTATCTATGTAACACAAGATCAAAGTGGCATTTCATTTTCCTCATCTGATTTGATGAAATAAATTCTCACATTATTTGTAGTGTTGGAAAACCATCTGTCTCCATATAAGGTGTTCAGAAACAAGCAAACCTTATAGTGTTTGTAAAACCCTCTACAAATAAGAGGAGATAATGTGTTTTCCAACTGTGCAAATAATGGGAGTAATTCATTTTTTCCAATCAAGAGAAAGCTAACTCATAAACAAAAAGCACCTATTTATGTAACATGAGATCAAATGGAATTTCATTTTCCTCATCTGATTCAACCAAACAAATGCTCACATTATCTGCATAGTTGGAAAACACAGTGTCTCGATATAAGGTGTTAAAAAACAAACAACCTATATAGTGTTGTAAAACCCTCTGCAAGAGAGAGGAGACGGTGTGTTTTCCAACTATGCAAATAATGCAAGCAATTCATTTGTTCCAATCAAGATAAATCTAACTCATAAACAAAAAGCACCTATGTATGTAACAGGAGATCAAAGTGGCATTTCATTTTCCTCATCTGATTTTTCCAAATAAATGCTCACATTATTTGCAGTGTTGGAAAACCCATTGTCTCCATATAAGGTGTTCAGAAACAAGCAACCCTTATAGTGTTTTTACAACCCTCTACAACTAAAAGGAGACAATGTGTTTTCCAACTGTGCAAATAATGGGAGCAATTCATTTGTTCCAATCAGGAGAAAGCTAACTCATTAACTAAAAGCACCTATTTATGTAACATGAGATAAAAATGGAATTTCATTTTCCTCAGCTGATTTGACCAAATAAATGCTCACATTATCTACACAGTTGGAAAACACAGTGTCTCTATATAAGGTGTTATGAAACAAGCGACCCGTATACTATTGTAAAACCTTTTGCATGAGAGAGGAGATAGTGTGTTTTCCAACTGTGAGAATAATGCAAGAAATTAATTTGTTCCAATCAGGAGAAAGCTAACTCATAAACAAAAAAGCACCTATGCATGTAACATGAGATCAAAGTGGCATTTCATTTTCTTCATCTAATTCGACAAAATAAATGCTCACATTATTTATAGTATTGGAAAACCCACTATCTCCATATAAGGTGTTTATAAACAAGCAACCCTTATACTATTTGTAAAACCCTCTACAACTAAGAGGAGATAGTGAGTTTTCCAATTATGCAAACAATGGGAGCAATTCATTTGTTCCAATCAAGAGAAACCTAACTCATCAACAAAAAGCACCTATTTATGTAAAATGAGATGATAAAAATGGCATTTCATTTTCCTCATTTGATTCAACCAAATAAATTCTCACATTATCTGCACAATTGGAAAACACATTGTCTCGATATAAGGTGTTAAGAAACAAGCAACCCATATTGTGTTGTGAAAACCTTTGCAAGAGAGAGGAGATAGTGTGTTTTCCAATTGTGCAAATAATGCGAGAAATTCATTTGTTCCAATTAGGAGAAATCTAACTCGTAAACAAAAAGAACCTATGTATGTAACATGAGATAAAAATGGAATTTCATTTTCCTCATCTGATTTGACCAAATAAGTGCTTACATTATTTGCAGTCTTGGAAAACACACTGTCTCCATATAAGGTGTTAAGAAACAAACAACCCATATAGTTTTATAAAACCCTTTGCAACTGATGGAGACGGTGTCTTTTCAAACTATGCAATCATCTGATTCAACTGAATAAATGTTCACATTATTTCCAATGTTGGAAAACACATTGTCTCCATCCTTGACCACAGGTCCCTCCCCAGCCAGCAAACTACAAAATAAAAATGTGGAAAATTCCTATGCACCACAATGACCAATGCATTTGAGGGGTTTCTAGTGGTTTAGCCACTTGCAACTCCACTTTCCTCGCCAGAGCTTCCCTCCCACCCACCAAACTCGAGAAATGAAAAATGTGGACAATGGAAATGTTACTTGCATTTTGTCTATATATTTAACTTTAGACAAAAAAAGCACCTATGTATGTAACATGACATCAAAATAGAATTTCATTTTCCTCATATGATATGACCAAATAAATGGTCACATTATTTGCATACTTGGAAAACACACTGTCTCCATATATAGTGTTGTAAAACTCTCTGCAACAAACAAGAGATAGTGTGTTTTCCAACTGTGCAAATAATGGGAGCAATTCATTTGTTCCAATTAGGAGAAAGCTAACTCATAAACAAAAAACACATATTTATGTAACATGACATCAAAATGGCATTTTAATTTTCCTCATTTGATTCGACCAAATAAGTTCTCACATTATTTGAAGTATTAGAAAACACACTATCTCCATATATGGTGTTAAGAAACAAGCAACCCATATAGTGTTCTACAACCCTCTACAATTGAGAGGACGCAGTGTGTTTTCCAACTCCACAAATAATGCAAGAAATTTATTTTCTCCAATCAAATAAAGAAAGCAAAATCACATTTGGACTATCGCAAAGAGTTGTTCAAAAATTTGAAACTGAACTTCATTACATTCTTGCAGCATAGAAGCCTGCAAACTACTAGACAAAAATCACCTATGTACATACAAAAATGCATGAAAAACATACATAACAACATACATGGAAACATACATAACATGATGAGACATCATAGTGTGAGGCCTGCCAGATGGGTGATCATGGAGAAAAGTGGTAGCGGAAGCAAACATCCAGTGATGGTTAGGTGAGAGTTAATGACATCGTCACTTGGATTTTCCCACCTGTCACCAGGGGAAAAAGGCAAGCAGGCTTTCTTTTTTGGCAAGTCTATTTTATGTTTCACAAGAAAAGTGGAAGGGAATGATGTGGACCTTTTTTGTTTCAAGAAAGAAAGGTGAAAATACTATTTCTTTCGTGGTATTGGGCCTTTTTTGTTTCAAGAAAGAAAGGTGCAAATATTATTTTCTAGCAATGAATAGTCATTCATTTCTTTAGTGTTCATGGCAGAATGGAAAAATGGCACATACATAGAGTGGATATACATACCTTACAGAGCTGCAAACACCTACAATGCTTCCCGTTGCTATCCACCAAAACATCACTATCCAAAAATGGAGAAAATGGAACCTTGTCTGGGCTTTTTGATATTTGCAAATAATGGTTTCAAATGTCACATTTTTGGCTTTTTGTCCATCCACATCTAACAATTATTTTGAAAACCCACTAGTGGGCTGCTTTAGAATAGTGGTTTACAATTTACATGAGGAAGGAAATTTTGATTTTTTCCTTTTCCCCAAACTCAAGGGGTTCGGTCAAACCAAACGGTTCGACTGAACCTCATTAAGGGTTCGACCGAACCACTAAACCCTAAATAAAACTACATTTCGACTGTCATTTTCACTGTGTAAATTTACCAATTGCTTTCTTGGTGTGTGCGGCGAACTGAGACCGTGACAGCGAGCAAACTGACTTGTTCTTTCCAGTGAATGCAAACTCCACTTTGTCCCTCCAAAATTCATCAACCCGACTTGCATTTCAAGCACCAGGTATTTGAAATTTGAATTTTTAATAGTTCAAAATGCATTTATTTGTTAAATTTTGAAACCCTAGATGCAATATTTTTCAAATTTTTTGAATTCAAATTGGATTTGTTTGAAAGTTTTTAAAGCGTTTTCAAATTTTTTGAATTCAAATTGGATTTGCTTCCCCATTTTGCATACATTTTTTTGTCCTATGTGTAAATGAAATATTCCTTTCCATTTCAGCAATCAAAGCTATGGATAGCCTGCTCCTAAATGGAAAGACCAAGTGAAACATATATAAGAACTTAATAGCATATTGAACAAAAAATATAAAGTTATGAAGTTCAAATAGAACCACAAATTGTATCATTTGTAACATTAAAAATGTCCATCTCTACACATTTTTGTTGGCACCTGTAGGTATTGCACAATAAGATAGAGGATGTAAACTGATTAAGACTTGGATAGTATTTTAAAAAGAATTTGAGGTGTGGAAAAACTTCCCATATTAACCTATCAAGAGATAAATATGCGAAATAGATTTAATTTTAGTTATAAGAAAAATGTATAAATTATAAGTTTGTAACATAATTATGTACATGGGAAAATCCTCTTGGAAGAAAAATCCCACAACCAAAACATGAACCAATTATATTATTTGATAATAATATCATTTACAATAAAATATTCATGTGCATATACCCTTATAGTAGTATCATCAACATGTGATTCATATGGAGTAATTTCTAGTAGCATGATGATACCTATAAAATCATTATGCTTTCTCCATCTCAAGCACCCATAAATAGGAAAAATTTAAGCCATAAACCAAGTGTGGTTTACCAAAGCCATGAGCCAAAATAATGACCTAAAAATGGCACCAAATTTGGCACAAATTCCAACACCATATTCCTTGACTTGGTTTATAGGATGTATTTAGCAAATGTTTTACATCTTGTCAAAAAAATTCAAATCCTCCTCCTCATAACTGACACTCCATTTTTGACATATTCAAACCCATTATTTAAGATGATCTTGATGATTTTCATAATTCTAATCAATATTCTAATGTAACCCCCCTTTTTTATTCTCTTATGTGTCATAATATTTCATAAGTAATTCCCATATTACAATTTCATACAATGCTCTTACAACTTCTTAAATATAAAAAAGGGACAACCCTAGCTCAATTAGGATTATTTAATTATTATCACCTACATCCATCCATCACATGTTATTAGTTTTTAGTTGCACACATTATTAGGAAATATGCATTGTCTAAGCAATTGGGGTATACTACATGTTCAAGAGAGTTTTTTCCTTGATCTTTTATCTAGTTAAATTAATATCCTTTAAAATCTTGTTTTATGGAGTTTTCATCTTAACTCTAATATGGCTAGCAAATAAAATGATGATTGAATCATTTTTTGATATAATAGCTAATGACAACCATACAAAGAACCACATTAAAGAAGATGAAAAATAATCATCATGACTATGATTTAGATACATATGTTGCTAAACAAGATATTTTCCTAAATTGATAATTATGTATTGATGCACCTCTCCACCCTAAATATCCTCACTCATTGGCTAGTAATTTATATAATGTATTAGGTGGCTATCCTTAGGGAATTAATACTATTCATAATATTACCACTCTAATGGATTTTAATAATGTTGTACCCTCTATGCATCCATCTACCCTTCATCCTCTTATAATGATTCCTCCTATCATACTATAGTTACCACTTTCATGGGATCCACCACCCATGTCCTACCGCCTTTCTCTCCACTAGTATTTTTCTTATCTCCCATCCTTTTATATATGTTCACACCATTGTTACTAATAGCACTATCCTATACAGATATGTTCTTCATACCATTCCTCCTTATCCTATGAAAATCTAACCTTATAGTGTAACTTCTCCTTCCATTACCATGTCATTACCTTTCTAGACCTTCCCCTCTTTATACATTCTCCTTTTTATCCTACACTACTCCTACCACTAATATATCCCTATACCTTGGATATACTATTGAAGAAATTTAACTGACTTTCAATATCGCAAAAATTAGACCCATATTTTTAAACATAAAATGTGTATAATAAAGCACAATCCATGCTTCCTAATTCAACTTCACTAATATCTATCGAATTAACTTAGGTTCATTACAATAAGATAATCATATAGCCATAATTAGTTGTCAAGATAATGGTAAAGTTTTCAATAGCCATATTTATCCTTCCACATGCCACCATTAGACATACACATAAGATTCATGAACATCCATACCTATGAGCATCCAAATACAAGAAATATAACTATATATCATGCACACCATCAACATACACATAAAATATCACACCCATCATCAACACAACTAATAGTTCCCATATCATATTATCTATGTTCTCATACAAATGTGTCTTCAAATACATCAAAGCACTCATGAGTAAATCCACTCTGCAGAGCATACACACAACTAAAAAGGTGCCCCTAAGGTATTTGTCTCCTATATCTATCCTCTTAGCCTATCCTTCTCTATGGATATGTTCCACTCATATCTACCACCCTGAGGTGATCCATGTCTCAATCCTTGTCAAGGTCACTCCTCCTCTCTACCTATATCCTTTCTCAATGAGCTAGATCTATCACTACTACTCCCCAAAACACCTACATTTAAATATTAAAAAAATGTTTAATAAATCATGCACAACATTGATTAAAACTAACTAAACAATGAAAGCATTTAATATTATAACACCTTATGAATTATATTGAATGTCCCCACCTTGAAATTTACAGCCATCGATGTCAATCACTTATTCATACTATAGCTTTGTTCTCAAAAACACCTACATTTATATAAAAGTGAATTTTTAAGAAAAATAATATTTAACCTACTTTTAACTCAACAATAATGGATGTATTTCTATCATAAAATCTTTGTACTCATAACAGAATCATGGCCTAAGTAGAGTATAAAAAATGTTGCTTCCAACCTCATATGTAAATCTAGAGTTAGAGTGCCAAAATTGTTGAATTTCATCCTTTCTGCTATTAATTAGCTTCTTATCCACTCATGGAAGCCTACTACTAAAAGCCCAAGTATGATTTTCAATAGGACTTTCTAATCATGATCTTATTGATAGTACTTTTGATAATGTTTTATGATTTAAGCATAATTCAAAACAAGTTTACCTTAATAATTGAGCCTTTTTATTTTTTTAATTTCTTACTAATGATGTTATTACTCTGTGAGCAACTCTTTTATCTTTTTCCTTACTATTATTTACAATAGAATTTAATTCATTAAAAAAAACTTTAACAACAATATTATTTCGATCAAACTTTTTGTTTACATGAATCTTTGAAATTTATTTAGTAAAGGTCTCATTTTGTACATCTTTAGTAATTGTATAAAAAATTGGAATTTTTTGGTTAATGTCTTATTGGAAAACCATTCATTGAAAATTTTTGAAGCCCACAACCGAATGGTTTGTGATGACCTCTTGCCTTCAAGAATTTCTATTATGCTCATCAATTTCAAACCATTTTTGGGTTCTTGAATGTTTTTAAATTTTAACAAACTCATTACAAAAAGATGGATTTTGAATTTATTTTTCTTCTTCACAAAGGTTCTCTCTTCTTATGTAATTTGGAGACACATTGAGTTTCATTGGTTCATGTGAGCTATCAATTTAATCATTGTTATCAACAAGTCAATTATTGAGTGCAATTTCAATGTCATAGGGTTCATATCCACATTAGTCAAGAAATTGTTGATGTATCTTCTTCTTCTTCTTCTTCTATGATGCTACTCTTATCAATAGGTGTTCCATCAAATTTTACAATATTTTCACATTCATGTTCAACATTTTTATTTTCAATATTATTGTCACTTTCATTTTTTAAACATTTCATTATATTGAACATTAAAATATCCAATTTAAATGTCATTTAAGGGTAAATAAGGACCTTCATCTTCTTTCAATAATTAACATTAGAAATTAATACTTGGTTCATATTGTATACCCACCTCCCAATGGTCTTGGAATGGATGCATTTAGATGGAGAAGGATTTAAAAAGGCTCATGGTACTTGTGGACCCCTCAAAGGCATGATATATAACACATGAACTTTATTCATGAAATTTGGTCTTTTGTTGTTGGCTTCTAGTATGAATGTTATCTCTACTTGGTGGAATTCTTATTTGAGACTCTCAATCTTCCATTGTTGGTTTCTAGTGTGATTATACAATATGCTCACCAAATTGTATTAATTTCTAATGTTAATTATTGAAAGAAGGTTTTGTTTCATAAGAAGAGACATATATTCTCATATTCCAAGGCATGTTATTATCCACAATGCATGACACTTCTTCGTGCATCTCTACCAAGCTCTAAATAGATACAGATTTTCCATTTCCATGGAGGAGATTGATGATTTTGTATTGATGTATTCAACCAATGTGCTTTTGTAACATGTTGTAATCAGACAATTGGTCATTTGTACTAGGACCTCACTGGTCTTTTTGATATTTTGTAAAATTTGTTACTCGGACTGCAATTGGGGGTTTGCTTGCTAGTTCTTTCCCACCAATATGTCCGCCTGAACCAGCTATATGTAAAATATTATATATAAATAAAATTATAAGTGGTCTCCCACTTTTTCTTAAAAAAAAAAGTTCTTGTAAATGTCCACATCTTTTTCCTTGACACAATTGCTATTTCTTAAAATATTTCTTATGATTTTTCATAATGTTGACCAATCAATACTTTACTATAAATATTCTATAGTCATGCTCTTAAATGTTAAAAGAATATATCATAATTGTAAGTTTCAGACAAAAAATATGATATGATATGGTGGAAAAAACCAAGATACAAGTTAGTTTAGTTCTCATAAACTCTCTAAAAAATAATTGAATTCCTACATCCTAACTAGAAATACCATGAGGGGTTTAGATCCCATTTTAGACAAAAACTATTCTTATACTCATCACTAGTTCACTTGGACCAACTAAAGAGATGGTGAACTAAGGAAAACTTAGTTGTATTGATAGATTAAAACTTAGTTATTTCTCTTTCCATTGTCCCCTCTCCACAAAACACCCTTATTTAAGTAGATTTTATTAAACCTATCTCACACATCACCTCCCAATTCTTTAAACTTTTCGAACTTCTTATTCCTTATACCTAATAATCTATCATTCAAGCTCAACACTTCCCGTGACCTCAATCAAATTGATCACCTTGCTTTCCTAATATCCCTTTGGTTCATGTTCCTATACCTCATCAAAATGGTAAGTGGATACAATTGTGGAATGATGCGATTAAATCTATTGCACTACCTTACTATGATCTTACAATAAGAATATGGCTAGAAAGAGATCTAGAATGGAAAAAAGATATGGATCCAAATAAAGTCAAACTTTATTAGATTTGATTCTTAATAAATTAGTTTTAACGATTCAATTTATAGCTTTATGCAATCTATAAGTTTAAATAGTTTGATGGTATCTAAACTTTATACATATAAAAATATGATAAATGTCTGATTATTTTGCTTTCCAATCTATAATTTTTTTATGTTCTTGCCTATATAATTGAAGTTCATTTATGTTAACAACTATTAGATTAAATATTTTTATCCCCAATTATTTTCAAATAATTTTATACTAATATTTGTATTCTTATTCTTTATTTCATCATTTCATTTAAAATTTGAACCATTTAAGGATGCTATGTTATAGATTATAGTTGTCTTCCAATTCTTTTAAATTGTTAATGGTATGAAAATATTATTGATGAGTAGATGAATTATTACAAGTTCTATTTTAGATTTGTATTCCCTTTATCTAGATATATTATTTACCAAAGTGTCATTATTTTTTTAGGTGTACTATATATATATATATATATATATATATATATATATAACATGGAAAATGTAGATCATGTTCCACTTGTGCCAGATTCTTTGTTTGCAAATACTAATAATGAGATTAAAAAATTGAGAGATTCATTAGCACAGGGTGCAAACCCGGGGGTATATAGTGAACCATGCATGTTAATATTGCATAGTCTAGAGAAACTAAAAGATGAACTTGAGAGGACTAGTGCATATTCCCCAAATAGTGACTGCTATTCTTTCCCGCATACGTGAAGAAGTACATGGTCACATTCCCCTTAAACAAATACAAGATAGTTTCACCAAAGAAATGATAAAATCCACTTGTTTTCCATTTTATCAAAATGTGTGTAAGGTTAGGGGATACCAAGTCACTAGATGTGTCAATCATGCTATGGCCTCATTGATCTACCCATGATTTCTTGCAACACATGGTCTATACCCAAACAATGACCAGATTCCATTGTATTTTGTTCAACAGTTGTATGTTGAGGTCCATTTACGCCTCAAAGTTAACTACCTGGACATTTCACCATATGCTGGTGAGGGGCATGGTAGGATTGTTGATAGGCGGCCCACCTATCGTCAAGCAGATAGACCACCCCCAGTGTTTAGGGTATTTTTTGGTGACAGGTCTCCTACTCTCACCCCAGCTCTAGCCCCCATAGTAGATGAGATTGTCGTTGCTTCCCAAAATGAAGCAATTGACACGGTAGGTGACATTATGGCTGCCACCACTAGGATATCTAATGATTATGTAGGTCAGTATTTGATGTCTAGAAATTCCTGATCCACACCATTTTCAGCACAGTGGACCACCATGGATCCATTTATAGTGGACGACATCCCTACTCCTACACAGCTTGATGCACTTACAGGAGATATGTCACGCATGACTCTGCATTGTTTGGTTGAGGACCTGTTGGAGGAATATGCCAACATTGCATCAAAAAATGGGATCGGTATAGAGCATGTTAGAGAGAATTTGAGATGTAGAGGTCATTCAGTTCCAGGATCCCATCACTCTCAGCCAAGCACTAGTGCACATCAAGATCCACCTACAGTTCATACGGTAGCTACATAGACTATGGGTTTTACTGATATGTTGATTGGTTCTGGTTCATCATCACTGATGCCATCTCACCTTCATAGTCCTCTACATTCATCATTTATGGCACGACATGGGATAGATCATATGGATGTAGATGTTGATTCATCGCTTGATCATTTGGTGGATATGGTGGAGGCGACTATTTCAAAGGACTTAGGTCATCCGATATCAGATGATGTGCATGTGCATGTTTCAATTCTTTTTTCATTATTTTTTAATCTTTTTAAACTAGATATTCATGTAAGTTGATATATATGTGTATATATATTGTTACAGGTGGACATACCTCATATCACTCCTAGCCTTGGTCTAAATCATGTGCATGATCGATGTGACTCTATGGATGAATCTGTTGTCAGTGGACATGTGATTTTTACAATTTTATATAAGCACACATGTATATGTACATGCAATATATTTATGTATGCATAGATCTAGATTGATATTTAAAAATACAAGTTCATTTAAAAATAACTTTCATAAAATTTAATTAATATAAATTATATGTATTTAACACATCTTGTACACAATTTTATTTTCAAGGCTCATCACATCCATCAGAGCGGGACCGTTCTCATTCAGATGGCCATTTGACTAGGAGTAGACATTCATATTAGGCCATGCACACTAGATTTTTGATCTTTACCACATGCATTTTCTTATACACGATGATCTTTAGTATTTGAGATTTGATGATCTCCAACTTACATTTTCTTATATGATATACATGCACATTTGCTTATTTGTTGATCTTTAGTATTCGACATTTGATGATCTTTAATTTAAATTTTGCTTTTATGATATGTACATATATTTTCTTATATGATATATACATACATTTGCCTCTTTGCTTATAATATGTGTTATGTTTATATGTATTGAATCCCTTTACATGTATGTACATGTGTTTGCTTATGGTTTAAATAGGTTTACACATAATATATGTATGCATTTGCTTTAAATATTCAATATACACATGTTTTCTTATTTTATGATCTCTTACAACTTACATTTCCTTATATTCAATATGCATTTGATCTCTAGAAGAATTTTAGGGAAATCAATGCCACTTTATAATTAAGTTCATTCATGTTGATCACAATAAATATTTTTTTTTAAATGACTTAAACAACATGAACCATTGAGTTGAGAACAAGATATAATCTTTTGACAAGTAACTTGAAATTCAATTCAAATATAATTTTAAGAAAATTCAATTCAAATTATATCGAGCTATTATACATTTTTGACAAGTAACTTGAAATTCAATTCAAATATAATTAAGAAAATTTAATTCAAATTATACATCTATTATGCATTTTCGACAACTAACTTGAAATTCAATTCAAATTAAATACCTCTAATATACATTTTTGACACTTTAACAAAATTCTAAAATTACTAGATATGTTGTGCATACCTATGAATTAAATATGTTCAACAAACTCCACAATGAAATAACTTGTTTGTTTACTACTTGATTCATTTAAACTAGGATCTAGTTATTCCATGTACACTTGAATAATTTTGATTCACTTGTCAGAGCGCGGATTTTGGAGAAGTTTTGCACATTTATCAAGGAGGCAAATATT
>VDFB02179204.1:53935-75737 GCA_007258455.2 Sequoia sempervirens
CCTTAACCCTTAAACCCTTATACCCCCTACCCTTTATCTCTCTCCCACTCCCTCCTCTCTCTCTCTCTCTCAAGTATCTCCCTCCTACCCCCACTCCCTCCATATATCTCTCTCTCAAGTCATAATTTAAAATGAATATCATTTATATTTATATTAATATTAAAAATTAATTTTTAATAGAGGGGGTTCGACCAAACATGTTTAGAATGTTCAACCGAACCCCATTCAAATCTATTTTTTATTGTATTTTAAATGAGTTTGGTCGAACCCCCATTCGACCGAATATGATTTTTTTGTTCGACCAAACCCACTTATTTTCACCCACATCCTCTTAGGCACCAAAATTGCTCAGAATTTTACACTTCGAAGCTCGATTTGAGAATGAAAATGGATATCTCAAAAACCCAACTGGTATCAGGTTTCCCTCAAAATGAGCTATCTAACGAATATAATTTTAATATGTTTTGTTTATATTGTCTATTTGTTTTTTAAGTTAAATTATTAAATATAGATTTTTCACTGAAAACAAAACTCTTTGTTCTGCACACGTGGAAAAATAGAATATTATCAAATATATATATATATGAGTGCACTAGATATTGGAGTCCTTGATTCAACAAAAAAAAATGAATTTTTATACATACAATAAAAGTTATACGTTATACAGTCGCGTTATATCTAAATTGTAATTGATTTAACTTTGAAACTTGATTAAAGAAAAAATATTGAATAAAAAACTATCTAACCAAGTGGAAGCACTAGATATCGGAGTTACAAATCTAAATTCGAAAGAATTATAATTTTATCTTTCAAGGAAAAAAATTTATATGCGTTATACAGTGTGCATCACTTTTTAAAAATGTTGTTTTTTGAAAAAAAATTCATGGGAGATGGAAAAAGAAGTAACTAATTCCAAAATTTTGAAATATATATTTTTAGAATCTAGACAAAATGTGACAAGACTCTAGTTTGCATCATCTTCAAATTCCTCACGGTTTAACCGCTCTAGGTACTCAAATGTGAAGATTTAGTTTTAAAAAAAAAAAAAAGGTCAGTGTCCAGTTTGGCCAAAAATTGTAAACCACTATTGTGGGATCACCCCAGTGCTGACACACTTTCCCAGCCATGGTTGCAAGTATTAGGCCTTTTTTGTTTGTAGAAAGAAAGGTGAAAATACTATTTGTTTCCAGTATAGACGTTGAAAGGGAAATCTAAATGTTTGACTGCAAGTGGACAAGTTGGAGGAGAAAACCGACCAAATTGAGGTGATAGGTACTATCCAATAGTGTTACAAAAGGTTTTACAACACTATTTGGGTTGCTTGTTTCTTAACAACTAGGCTTTTCCAACATAAATTGTTGCAAAACATAATGAAGTGCGTAGTATGAATCGCACTATGTGTCAAGGGTTAATAGAGTCCCCTTAAATGATAGATGTGTTATTTGACACTGAAACCCAACACTGTGTTTGCCATTTACAATTATTTTGTGCGCTTTTTTTTTCAATCGACTGAAATTAAAACACAACAATGCAATGTGTGATTTTGAAGACATTCATATTGTCTTGTAATATTCCATGTTGCAAAATTGTGGGTGTTAAGAATCAAGCAACCGACCATGAGAAAACTCTTTACACTTAAACAAGGACATTGAAATAACTGAAACTGAACATTGTGTTTTCTAAATTGCAATTATTTTGTGTACTTTTTTTTTAGCCATGGGAAATTCAAATGCAATTTATGCCCAAATTAAAAGTCCTTATGAATTTTGAAAGGGATTTTCAATACATTCAGACTGTCTATATTACAAAATCTCTTCAAGACATTGTTTCTATTTAGTGAGTATGCATGTTGGAAAACCCTACTTGTTAAGAAACCAGCAATGCATATACTATTCTAAAGTCTTGTGCAAGTGAGAAGACACAATGTGTTTTCCAACACTACAAATAATGGGAGTATTTCTTTTTGTTCCAATCAGATAAAAATCGAAATTACATTTCGACTGTATCAAAGAGTTGTTCCAAATTTTGAAAGTTAACTATATTACATTCTTGGAGTAATGAAATAAAACTCTTCATAACGAACTAACTGAAATGGGACATTGTGTTTTCCAACACTGCAAACCATCTATAACAACACTGTGCCTTGTAAGTATCATAATACCTACCATTTTCCAATTTCATTACATTCTTGGTACCTCATTTTGCTATTTGCAAAAAAAGGTTTCGAATACCACTTTTTTGGGGGTTTTTGTCCATTCCAAAATATTATTTTGAAAACCCATGGGTCTTGACACGTTTTCTCGGCAACGGGACAGGCCATGGCAGGTCAGAGTTAACGTTTGACAATCAAGACTTTCCATCGGTGCAATTTGTCCATCTGGCTTTCTTTTGCGTCAGGGTGTTTTATTCCAATCACATGAACAAACTGAAAAGACACTTGGATTGTACCAACAAATAGGACCAAACATCTACGAAAGGTAGGCAATAGTTAACTAACATAAGACAATGTGTTTTCTAACACAGCAAACAATGTATAACACTGTTCCTTCCAGGTATCCTAATACCTGTTGTTTTCAAATTTCATTACATTCTTACTATCAAAATCACAAAAGTTTCTCCACACAATCACAAAACATACCAAATAGAGTTCAACGGTGAGTAACCAATTGGGTTGTTACTTCTAAAGGCCCTTACAACACTCAAAGTTTTACGAAACACTGTGTTTTCCAAAATGACAATGTATAAAATGATGGCAAAAATGGGATGTCATCTAGGCTTTTTTCTATTTGCAAATTATTATTTCGAACACCACATTTTCCACTTTTTTCTCCATTCTGAATAACAATGTGAACTATGGCGAACATAGGACAGTGTGTTTTCCAACACAACAAGCAATCTGCCTTGCAGGTTTCATAATAACAGTTGTTTTCAAATTCCATTACATTCCTACTATCAAAATCACAAACGGTTCTCCACACAATCACAAAACATACCAAATTGAAGTCAGGTGTGAGTAACCAATTGGGTTGTTACTTCCAAAGGGTTTTACAACAGTCTGAGTGTTAGGAGACAGTGTGTTTTCCAAAATGACAGCATATAAAATGGTGCCAAAAATGGGATGCCGTGTGGGCTTTCTGGTATTTACGAATTATGATTTCAAATGACACGTTTGGCACTTTTTTATCCATTCTAAATAAGAATATAAACAATAGTGATATTTTGGGTTTTATGTGGTTTTCAAAAGATAGCATTTCATTGCAGAACCCATGGATTCTACTTTCTATAAAAAAATATTCACTAATTTCACTCATTTTTTCACATTGGGTTGTTGTTTAATTCATTCAGCAATGGAAAATTTTGAAAACCAGCATACGCAGAAGAAACGAAACAAAAGCTTTAAAAAACCCTCGACACAAAAAAACATTATCAGACCTGCATTTGAACTAAATAGACCTTTTTCCCAACGAAAACCCTACAACATTCAAAATAAAAATGTGAACAATGGCGACGTTCTAGGCTTTATGTGATTTTCACAATAGTTTGTGGTTTTTGTAAACCTTATTGAATTATTTTGAAACATACAATGGTGTGTAGTCTCTCTAAACCTTATTCAGTTATTTAACTCATATTTCCACAATGGGTTGTCATCTATTTCATTCCGCAAGCGCAAATTTTCAAAACCAGCTGATGAGAGGAAACGAAATTAAAAAACCCTCAACAAAAATCACAAAACAAAAACCCGACAACGAATAGTCATTCATTTCTTCAGTATTCATGGCAGAATGGCAAAATGGCACATACACAGAGCGGATATACATACCTTAAGGAGCTTTGAACGCCTGCAACTCTTCCATTGCTATCCACCAAAACATGGTTGTCCAAAAATGGCGAAAATGCAACCGCGTCTGGGCTTTTTGATATTTGCAAATAATGGTTTCAAATGCCACGTTTTTGGCTT
Organism: Sequoia sempervirens; assembly: GCA_007258455.2. Taxonomy (NCBI): domain Eukaryota; kingdom Viridiplantae; phylum Streptophyta; class Pinopsida; order Cupressales; family Cupressaceae; genus Sequoia; species Sequoia sempervirens. The sequence goes on from VDFB02179204.1 coordinate 57,894, forward strand.
TTTGTCCATCAACGCCAAACAATTATTTTGAAAACCCGTCGGTGCTCACACGTTTTCTTGGCGATAGGACGTGGGAAAAGTTAATGTCCGGTCGTCGAGTCTTTCTGCCGGCCACCTTTTTCCATCACAAGACAAAATCACCATGCTTATGGAGGGTACTCCGTACTCATGCAAATGTTATATACATAGGTGCTTTTTGTCCTAAGAGTTAGCTTTCTCTATGTTTTAGTGGGTTTATGGGGTAGTTAAAAAGTAAACTAATAAAACCTAAAACGTTTTGTATTTAACCGCTTCCTACTAGAATAGAGAAGGTTTATGGGATAGCCTTTAGATTTAAGCTACTGGGGTACCTTAACCTTCCCTCTATTTGCTTCTATAAATTTTCTGAAATTTCAAGTTTCGAGCTCAGGACGAAACAGGTTAAATCGAAGCTATCGTCAGATTTGCCTGCCTACCTTACACCTCAATTGTATATAAATTTCATAATACTGAAGAAAGATAGAATTCTAACGACAAATTCCTAGAGAGACATAAGTTTGCTTCTATACAAAATGCTGGCAGTGATAATTTCCATTATTTGAGCTCTCGTTAACATGCTGCAATGGCGGAGGGAAGTAATCCACTACCATAAACTACATTCATTTCTCAGGATTGTGCATTTCAATGTATACTCCACTGCCCCTTTCATCTCTGCTCCAATTAAACATCCCCTCACAAAAACACCCATCAACAAATCCATTTTCACCTTGTGTAAAAATGGTAAATTAAGAAAAGCTCTGGAATTCGTGGATTCCTCAAACCATCATGGAATTACAGCTGACCCAGAAACATTTGCTTCTCTCCTACAAAACTGTGCAGACGCAAATGCCTTGGAAGAAGGTAAGCAAATCCATACCCAAATTATTAGCAACAACTTTGAGCAAAATCTTTTCCTACTTAACAAACTCATAAGCATGTATGCCAAATGCTGGAGCCCATTGGATGCTTGGTTGGTTTTCAATAGAATAGATGTACCAAACCTAATCTCATGGAATTCCCTGTTTAGGGCATATTCCATGCATGGGTGCTGTGAAGAGGCACTTAAACTGTTTAGAAAAATGCAACTAAAAGGGGTAAGGGCTGATAATTTTACATTTCCTAGTGTTCTCAAGGCCGCTGCTGGCCTGTCTTCCCTGGAACAGGGCAAGGAGATCCATGGCTTGCTAATTAGATATGGGTTTGAGGGAGATTTGGGAATAGGAAAGGGAATTGTAAACATGTATGGTAAATGCGGGAATGTTGAGGATGCACGCCTTATGTTTGACAAAATGCCTCAGCGAGATTTAGTTTTGTGGAACGCTATGATTGCGAGTTATTCTCAGAATGGATATTGTTACGAGGCCTTGGAGGTCTTTCGTAGAATGCAGGTATCGGGGGAAATGCCTAATTGTGTCACTTTTGCTACGGTGCTTCAAGTGTGTGCTTGCTTAGAGACTACAGAATTGGGTAAGAATGTCCATTCATACAGTGTAAAATGTGGACTTCTATCAGAAGTTCTTGTAGGAAATGCTCTTGTAAACATGTATGCAAAATGTAGGGGGATATGGGATGCATCGCGTGTGTTTAATGAGATTAACCAGAAAGATGTGGTTTCTTGGAATGCAATGATTGCTGGTTATGGTCAGTTGGGAGATGCTGATCAAGCTTTGGAGCACTTTTATCAAATGTTAATGTCAGGCGTGAAACCCAATACAGTATCCATTCTGTGTATTCTCTCTGTTTGTAGCTGGTCGCAAGGTAAGGAAATCCATGCTTATATAGTCAGAAGAAGACTTCAGTTAGATGTTTCTGTAGGGAATGCCCTTGTGGATATGTACTCGAAATGCATGGCCATAGAATTAGCAAGACAAGTGTTTGGAAAAATGGTCGAGAGAGACATAATTTCGTGGAACGCAATTATTGCAGGTTATGCACAAAATGCGTATTTTCCTGATGCTTTAGACCTGTTTGGTCAAATGCAACTGGCAGGAGTGAAACCAGATGCGGTTACCATGACAAGTGTCCTCCCTGCATGTGCCTATTTAGAGAATCTCTCAAAGGGTAAGGCGATCCATGCTTACATAATTCGAAATGGAGCCTTTGGATTTGACATCGCCGTGAACAATGCTCTCATAACCTTGTATGCAAGTTGTGGGAGTCTAGAGGTTGCAGGCCATGTGTTTGTCAGCATGTCTAAAAGAGATTTGGTATCCTGGAATGCAATGATTTCAACTTATGTCCAGAGAGGATGTTGTAATGAGGCCATAAACCTATTTTATCAAACGGAAAAGACATATATAAAACCAGATTCCGTCACCATTTCAAGTGTTCTATCTGCATGTGCTCGCCTATCAGCTTTGAAGCTGGGGATGGAGATCCATGGTTACATAATCAAAAGCAGTAATTTTAGCGCAGATGTTGTTGTGGGTAATGCCTTGATAGACATGTATGCTAAATGCGGAAGAATGCTGGCTGCACGTCAAGAGTTTGACAAAATGTCATGCAGAAATGTCGTCTCAAACAATGTAATGATTACAGGGTATGCTAAGTGCGGTGATAAGGAGAGTGCAAAAAATGTATTTGAGAAAATGTCGGAAAGGAACATATCCTCTTGGAATGCGATGATTGCACTGAACAATCAACATGGGTATGGTAATGAGGCCCTGGAACTCTTCCGCGAAGTCCAATTGGCAGGTATACAACCTAACAATATCACCGTTGCAAGTATTCTATCTACATGTTCCCAAGTAGCAGCTCTGCAGCGGGGAAAGGAGATCCACGATTACATAATAAAAAGAGGTCTGGATTCAGATGTCTTTGTGAGAAGTGCCATTATAGATATGTATGCCAAATGTGGGAGTCTACAAGATGCATGCAAAGTATTTGAAAAGACATCTAAACTGGATGTGGTCATATGGACTGCAATGATTTCCGGGCATGCTATTCATGGATATGGAGAGGATGCTCTCTCAATTTTTCATCAGATGCAGCAGGCAGGTTTAAAACCAGACCATGTCACCTTCACCGCTGTTTTGTCTGCATGTAGTCATGCAGGTCTTGTTGATCAAGGGTGGCAAAATTTCAATTGCATGATTAAAGATTATTGCATCACACCCAACACGGAGCACTATGCTTGTATGGTAATTCTCGCATATGGGGAGCTTTGCTTGCTGCCTGTAGAATCTATCATAATACAGATCTAGGGGAACATGTAGCAGATCAAATTTTTGAGTTGGAGCCTGCAGATATTGGAAATTATGTTCTCCTGTCAAATATTTACGCTGCAGTGGGCAGATGGGATGGAGTACAAAGGATAAGAAAGCTTATGAAAGACAAAGGATTAAATAAAATGCCAGGATACAGCTGGATTGAGGTTAAAAATAGGGTGTATCCGTTTCTTGTAGAAGACATATCATGCCCATAAATTGAAGTCTGCAATATTCTGGATAATTATGGTGAAAAGGAGGGAGAAGGGTGCGCCCCTGCTATGGGCAGAGTACTTCATAGTTAAGAGAGGAAGAAAAGCACATTCATTTAGACCACAGCATTTATTTAGCCATTAGTTTTGGGGTTATGAGAAGATACCCTATAGCTCCTGTGGTCATTAACCAAAGCCCAAAACATCACCAGTTGAAGTACTTTCCAAGCTACCCTCAATTTATATGGAAAAGATTGTCAATTGAGAAACATATGTGAATATTCAAAATATATCAGTTGTCTGAAAGCCCGATTGTGTTTTTCTCAATTCAGACAAACATTATGAAGTCAGCATCCCAAGCATTATTGTTTTACACAGCCTTCAGAGGCCAATAAGCAACCTGTAGGTGCAGTTAGCAACATCACAAATACCAAATGGATGAGAAGTATAGTGCCATCATGACCCAAAATGTACACCAGAAGTTGCACACTGCAAAGTTTCCAATTGACATAGCAGTTTTAATATGTCACAAATCATTTAGAGAACATAAATGGCAGGAACATCAGGCAAGGATTACAAAGTGGTTATGTGAAGTCTTAATGTCCTGGAGAACCTTCAGAGGCCCATGAGCAAGCTCTAGGTGCAGTCAACAGCATCGCAAATGCCTCATGCATGAATACTAGAGTGCCATCATGAGATAAATATGTACTCTAACATTCTGTATGGAGGTCTTCAATTACATTGAAATGGTCTTGTAAATATGTAAACTGGTTGATAAAAAACAATTTTGTTTTTATTTTCTATTTTGAGGAGTCAGAGCAAAAGAAAAAAAAGGCCATTTCTTAGGATCAACTTCTAGATTGCCACTTATTTCTTTCTGTTAAATTAAGAAGCGCTTGAAATGCCATGTAATTGCTCAATGTGCTATACGAATCAACTGAAATCATACTTCAAATATACAAACTCAATCTACAATAAACTTAAATCTTAATGAACCTGAAGAAAACAATGAACATCAAATAGACACAATTGAGATGTTTTTCTTGGAGAAACCTCAATCAAGAAATAAGGCCATCCCTTCATTTCCTTTTGCTCAGCAAGGAAATTATAGAGATTATTAGGAATTGGCTCTTAAGGGATCCCAAAAACCTTATATGTTCATTCAAATGAATTGTAATGTCTCACATCGTCTAAGCTGCTATTAGTAGTTCTATTAACTCTTTCTTAACACGTTGAATCTTGTTAGAGAATGGAAAAAGAGGCCATTTTGTGTAATGGCCTCTTTTATGCATGATACAAATATATTACGGTGGAAATGAAATGCAAAACCAAACCTTAAAATAGTATAGGTGAAAGAGCTATCTATTTCCATTTTGATGAGTTTGTGGCTAAGAACTTGTTCTACTAATAATCTTTTATGTATTAAATTGTTTTCCCATGTGAAGTACGATTACAATGATAAGTTTTTCATCAACAAACCTCTTCTATTGATGTCAGAACTCAACTTTAATGCCTAGATACCCTAAGTAGATTTGGTTGATATAAATTAGGTATTGAAGTGCATAATTGAGTATGTTCAACTATATTGTCTTTTGTATTTTCACAACATATGAGAAGTGTTCCGTAGGACAAGATTGTAATTTTTTACATCTATCTTAAAATATTTTGTATTGACACTCATTGCTTTGAGATAAGTGGTCTCTGATATTATAATGGTGTGGAAGAAAATCCAATCTTGTGATAGCAACAATTTACCTTACTACCTTCCTTTAACTTAGAAAGAGAGGATTACATGTGGGTAATCAGTTGAATGATTGCCTACATGGCTATTTATAGTTTTTAAGTTAAAACCATCACCAAAAGCTTATAGATGCCTATTTAGTTTGAATTATAAGTTTTGGCACATGTGTTTTTTGGTTGACACTTTTGCAAATGTGTTACAACCCAGGATGCTTTCACAAATGCATATAATTTGCTATGTTTTCTAGCTCTATAACACTCTCCAACACTTATCTCTACATTTGTATTCAATCTTTTATTCAAAATATCATGTTCTCATATATGTTTCAAGTCCATTTAGATCACACCTTCTTATAAATGCTTTTGGTCCCACAAAATATTTGTGAGGCACTAAGTTGAGAAAGAGTTCTCTCGATTGTACCTTAGGATACCATCTTCTAGTTGACCTTTGACCTTTGAGTCAAATTTCCCAAGTTCATTGAGCTCTTTCTTATTTCTCGTGTCTTCCTTTCTAGTACCACATCTTCATTGAGTATGGCACTTACTTCCACACCCAAATATTTTAAAGAGGATCATACTTGGTCTTCATCTTCATCTAGAATAAAGGACTAATAAAGCTACAAGTACTCATAATTCAAGGTAAGTACTCATAATCCATTTCAATTAGCATCGTTCCATAATATTGGTACTATTTGCAAGGTTGTCTTCAGGTAAAAACACAAAGTTGTGTCACACTTCGGCCAAATAAATAGTTCTGAGCAAAACATTTTCGGCTGAATATGTTTCAACCAAAACCACGTAGCCTATACATGACACACAGGGTTTCGGTCAAATCCAAAACAAATAATTTTTTCTCTTTGCTGCTTTGAAATTGGCTTATTTAATGTGCGAGGTTTCTATAGAAAGTGTTTCAGCTGAAACCCTTTCTACTGAAACTGTCTATGTGGCATCCTAGTTGGCAGCCAACTCATCTTTTTTCAGAATTTTATGAAACTTTCAACTTCAACTAAGTATTTCTTCAGTCAGAATGATGTTTTTTAAAAAAGAAAAATGTCTTTTTGTAGAGTTTGGAGTGGTGAATCCGAATATGTATTTTTTTTAATATTTTGATTAGTTTTAATATGTAATGAGCCTTGCTCAAACTGACTTTAAAACACTTCAATTTATGCTTTGCAATTTCATCAAACACTTTGTATGCAATATATGAAGAAGCTAATATGTTGTTTTTCAGTTCGTTGTTTGATGCAAAAATGAATACCAAATGATTTTGAAGGCTAAATAAACTTCTATCACTACTATGCAGGTTTTAAGATGAATTAAAATGCTCCTACGTAATTCAAATGCTTTCTAATGAAGAACTAAGTACATGACATGCATCTACAACCATGAGGCATTTTATCAAATACTCTGCATGCAAATACTGAAGCTGATTATAATGTGGATGGATAGCATATAACAGCTATTTTGAACAACTCCTTATTACTTCTTCAATGCAAAAACTTTTCTAATACAATGATGATTTCTATTCAGCCAAGACTCTTGGCAAAATATCACATATGCTAATTGTTGATAATAAGTGCTACCTACAGTTGTAACCAAAAACTTCAATATGCAATGATATCATAATGAATAATGAAGGGAACCTGATTGGAATTGTGACGCCTATAGCTGAAGATGATGAAGCATCCAACAACACACAAAATGATGCCTTCTTGAAGCCAATTCGGACTCCATAAGCAATTCGCCCCTGTTCTGATCTGATCTTCAAAAATAAATAATCTTCAAATATTCCCAGCTTCTAATTGCTTCAAATAGAATTGCTATGACCTAAGGAAAAGGGCGCACCAAGCCAAGGAATAAATCAGTGTGCATTAAAGCTCCTACAAACAAATTTGTCCTTCTCAATGGCGTCCTTGTGTGCCTCAGACTTAGCTTCAGAATACTGGAAATATAATCTGATCTCCCTCTTTAAATTTTGAAACCTTAGAATGTAATAATTCTGGGCAAAGTAGCACTTCACATTATAGTTGGAGGAGCAATGAATATCTATTCAAAACAATCTTCTAGAAGCCCAAATCGAAGACCTTCATGTTGTTGCCCCTGTTTATGGCAATGATGCAGAAATTAAATAATGGCCATGGCAATATTCCCAAGAGAATTCATTCCTCCTTCAGCAAGTTATGGATAAAATCGCAGGTATGTAACAGCTAGCTCTTCCTTAGTCGATTCTTCAAGGTGCCTTCAAATATTCCTTCAAATCTGTAACGTATGGCTCCTTATATGCCCAGCAAACCTTCCTATATTATTTCAATTTTTTTGAATAGTTCTTCCCAAATTGCACCAAATCTTAGTGCGCCCAACTATTGCACAAAATATATTTTTTTCTTCTCTCTATTAATTGAAGTCGTCCCTTCTATAACAAAATAATCTTTAATGAAATTGCTCCTCTTTTGTGACAAATTTGTTGATCAATTATGCAATCACCCCTAATCGATTTATCTTCAAGAAATCGAACTTCTCAAGCACTTGAGTGAGCTTCTTCAAAAACATTCAACAAGCTGATAAGACATTGTTATCTTCAAATTTGGCCAAAGGCCACAAAATTTGTAGTGTAGCACAAATGAGAAGTTTGAAGTAACCTCTCCCTCAATTGCAATAATTCAAGTGATATTTCACACCCTCAAAATTGCTATCAATAGGAAGTTTATGTTTCCTATGATATAGAAGCAATCTGCAGAAACCCTAGGCTCCACCAGATGAATTGACAAACAACAACAACAACATCAAATCTGCCTGCCGAGAATGAAGCACAAGATGTCTATTTATTCTTTTTCCCCAATTTCTCTAGAAGCTTCTAGCATATTTTTTATTTTATTTAAGTGACTTTATAATATATTTTAAAATCAAGTCACTTTATTAAATTAATTAAATATAAGGTCACCTTTTAATTTTAATTTTATTTGATAACCTTATAATTAATTAACTTAATACCACTTAATGATTTAATTAAAGTAACTAATTAGTCATCCTCTTGAAAATCATTATTTTGGACAACTTAATTAATTAAATTAATTAAATCAAATTACCTCCAAAAATGGGGACATTACAATCTGCCCCTCCTGAAATTGCTTGTCCTCAAGCAATTCACCACCTGGATCCCACAAGAAGAATTGCATAATATCCCTGTCATCACCAAACAATTCTTGCAACATTTGCACAAACTGAAATTATCTTACCAACTCAATACCATCACCAAGTGCTATAGAAGTATAAGCCTCGAGTGGAAGCAAGCCAAGAGACCGATCATCCTTGCCTCCAAACTTCGTACAAGATAAACTATCCATCACATGCACTCCTGAATTGTGCATCCTGAATAGATCATGTACATGAGAATAAAAAATGAAGCTGTAAGCATTCCTCACCATGTACACTGCTGAAATCTCCTCTGTGAGTCCTGTTTGCAATCCCGATGCACTAGTAGGATCACAAATACTATCAACAATGCTCATCTCAAGACTGGAATCAAGAGAGCTATCATCATCATAGAGTGGATTGTCATATGACCAAGCGGCTTCCACCTCGAACAATGGATTGAGAATCATCTCATGTTTCTCCTGAATCACCTTCTTCTTTCTCTTACTATCCAGCCCTCTGATAGAATGCAAACCACCATCTGTAATACCCCTTAATACATGCCTCCTACCATCAACCTCAAAATACATTTCCATCTTTGGTACATCGAGGGTAAATACTCCCAAGTCTTGGAGCCACTTCATTCCCAAAACTATGTCCATCTCTCCCATGTTTACCACATAAAAATCTGAATGTAACTCATAGCTGTTCAATTTCAAGGTGAGCTCAGCAACCTTTCTGGTGCATGCGAGAGTATATCCATCTGCTACTTGAACTCTGAATCCATCAAAATCCTCAACCTGAAGTCTGAACCGAGCTACAAAATCTCCATTAATAAAGTTATGTGTCACACCAGTATCAAGCATAGTGATGCAATGCTGACCATCAACTGTCCCTCTGAACCTGAATGTAGTCTCATCCTGAACATTGGCAAGAAATTCCATGGGAGCAGAAGTCTTCTCATCCTAGTCAAGTGCTGAAGCAACCTGCTGATCCACATCATCAGAATTGGAGTCCTCAAAGTATGCCCACATGAAATGGTTTGCCTTGCCCTTAGGCCTCAAAGGGCAATCATGAACCTTGTTGTAAGGCTCCTTGCACCAATAGCATAATTTCCTCTTCCTCAACTCTTCTCGTGACTCCTCATCCATCATAGGTGTTGATTTCTTTTTCTTGTCTGATTGTTGAGGGGTCTCATTGCTTGTTGGAGGGACTTCCTTATGCAAGCTCTTGCTCTTTGGTGCTGTAAAATCCATGCTCCTAGCCTTCTTCATTGCCTCCTACAGAGTAGGAGGATCAAAGGCTTTTATCCATCCTCTCATAGGCTCGAATAATCCCTCCTTAAATAACACCACTAGTCGTCTCTCTGAGATGTTGGGAACCATTACTGACAATCTCTGAAAGTCCCCAATGTAGTTCTCCAAACTCCCAACTTGCTTGAGTTGAGCCAAATCTCTTAAGTATGATTCTGGGTCTTTCTTGTCAAAGCGTTCCACCAATCTATCCACAAACTCCTGATAAGATGTGATCTAATTATGCTGCAATGTAACTAACCCATGATACCACCATTCGTGTGCTACACCCTCCAAATACAAAGTGGCATACTTGATGGCTTCCTCTTCTGTCATGGGTCGAAGAGCCAAGAAAGTATCCAATTTATGAATCCATGACTGTGCAGTAGTCTTGCCACTTCCATCAAACATGGGAAAAATAAGTTTATTAGTAGCTTGCTTAAGATCCTTATTTTGATTCTGAGGTCTCCTCTCCTGTCGAAACCTGTAGTAGTCCATCCTCGTTTGTACAAAACGATCAAAATGCATGAGCTCTTGAGCTCCTAGTGTCAATAGTTGCCATTCATCATGAGCAGCCATATATGCATTAGCGAAGGTAGTCTCCTCAACCTCTTCAACATTCTCTTCTACTGCACGTTCTTCCCTCAAGAAGGTGGGTCATGTAGGTCTATCTGCAGTGCGGGAAGATGCTCTTAGTACTCTCCTTGAAACTGCTATGCTCTTGTCATCATCATGATCTTGGGGCTGCCTCCTAGGTAAGTTCAACTGTTGTAGAGTGTTTTCAAGCCGCTGAAGTACCCCACATACCTGCTGCTGACCATCCCTTAGACCCCTCAAAGTATCAAGTACCTCTCTATCATCATCTCTTCTTCCATTTCTAGGACTTCCCTCTCTTCTTTCCTCCATAAGACCACCAATCTCTTTGTGTCTTGCTACAACAGCTACTGATAAATTGTCTTGCATTTCTTTTCTTTCTTCTCTAGCTGTATATCTCTTGGTCCTCTCACTTTGTTGCATAAATGAAGACAATTTATGACCCAAAGGATGGTAGGAAACCGCTCTGATACCACTGTAATGAGCCTTGCTCAAACTGACTTTAAAACACTTCAATTTCTGCTTTGCAATTTTGTCAAACACTTTGTATGCAATATATGAAGAAGTTGATATGTTGTTTTTCAATTCGTTGTTTGATGCAAGAACGAATACCAAATGATTTTGAAGGCTAAATAAACTTCTATCACTACTATGCAGGCTTTAAATTGAATTAAAATGCTCCTACGCAATTCAAATGCTTTCTAATGAAGAACTAAGTACATGACATGCATCTACAACCATGAGACATTTTATTAAATACTCTGCATGCAAATACTAAAGCTTATTGTAATGTGGATGGATAGCATATAACAGCTATTTTGAACAACTCCTTATTACTTCTTCAATGCAAAAACTTTTCTAATACAATGATGATTTCTATTCAGCCAAGACTCTTGGCAAAATATCACATATGCTAATTGCTGATAATAAGTGCTACCTATAGTTGTAACCAAAAACTTCAATATGCAATGATATTATAATGAATAATGAAGGGAACTTGATTGGAATTGTGACGCCTATAGCTGAAGATGATGAAGCATCCAACAACACACAAAATGATGCCTTCTTGAAGCCAATTCGAACTCCATAAGCAATTCACGCCTATTTTGACCTGATCTTCAAAAATAAATAATCTTCAAATATTCCCATCTTCTAATTGCTTCAAATAGAATTGCTATGACCCAAGAAAAAGGGCACACCAAGCCAAGGAATAAATCGGTGTGCATTAAAGCTCCTACAAACAAATTTGTCCTTCTCAATGGCGTCCTTGTGTGCCTCAGACTTAGCTTCAGAATACTAGAAATATAATCTGATCTCCCTCTTTAAATTTTGAAATCTTAGAATGTAATAATTCTGGCCAAAGTAGCACTTCACATTATAGTTGGAGGAGCAATGAATATCTATTCAAAATAATCTTCTAGAAGCCCAAATCGAAGACCTTCATGTTGTCGCCCCTATTTATGGCAATGATGCAGAAATTAAATAATGGCCATGGCAATATTCCCAAGAGAATTTGTTCCTCCTTCAGCAAGTTATGGATAAAATCGCAGGTCTGTAACAACTAGCTCTTCCTTAGTCGATTCTTCAAGGTGCCTTCAAATATTCCTTCAAATCTATAACGTATGGCTCCTTATATGCCCAGTGAACCTTCCTATATTATTTCAGATTTTTTGAATAGTTCTTCTTCCCAAATTGCACCAAATCTTAGTGCGCCCAGCTATTGCACAAAATCTATTTTTTTCTTCTCTCTATTAACTGAAGTCGTCCCTTCTATAACAAAATAATCTTTAATGAAATTGCTCCTCTTTTGTGACAAATTTTCCGATCAATTATGCAATCACCCCTAATCGATTTATCTTCAAGAAATTGAACTTCTCAAGCACTTGAGTGAGCTTCTTCAAAAACATTCAACAAGCTGATAAGACATTGTTATCTTCAAATTTGGCCAAAGGCCACAAAATTTGCAGTGTAGCACAAATGAGAAGTCTGAAGTAACCTCTCCCTCAATTGCAATAATTCAAGTGATATTTCACACCCTCAAAATTGCTATCAATAGGAAGTTTCTGTTTCCTATGATATAGAAGCAATCTATAGAAACCCTAGGCTCCACCAGATGAATTGACAAACAACAACATCAAATTTGTCTACCGAGAATGAAGCCCAAGATGTCTATTTATTCTTTTTCCCCAATTTCTCCATAAGCTTCTAGAATATTTTTTATTTTATTTAAGTAACTTAATAATATATTTTAAAATCAAGTCAATTTATTAAATTAATTAAATATAAGGTCACCTTTTAATTTTAATTTTATTTGATAACCTTATAATTAATTAACTTAATACCACTTAATGATTTAATTAAAGTAACTAATTAGTCATCCTCTTGAAAATCATTATTTTGGACAACTTAATTAATTAAATTAATTAAATCAAATTACCTCCAAAAATGGGGACATTACATAATATATTTTATTTTTAAAATAGTGCAAGTAGGGTGTTAAAGTTAAAAAAGAGGTTGATTAGAAATTTAAAAAATAGTAAAACATATTAAAAACAATTAAAAATATATAGGGCACAAGAGGAGAGAGTCCTCTTTAAAAGGATATATTTTTTTTTTGAAAATGATTAAAAAAATAGACAATAGTTGGTGTCCCATGAAAACTGTCAAATTCTGACAAGTTTGACTTTAAAACATTATTACAAGAAAAATATACATCAAAATTTGATTTTTTTTCCATGCACAAAGTATTGAAGTTACGTATTTGGAAAAAAAATTAGGGAGAAATGAAGTTTTTTTTCAATTTGTTTCTTCACGGCCTGTGAAGTCACTTTTTCCTGAAATTTTCAGCATTCCAAAATCTGTTCTTAAATTGATAAAAAAAAGTAATGAAAACTTTTTTAAAAAGTATAAAAAAATTATAGGAATAAACTTCATCAAGATTTCTACATTTCATTAGTTTACATTATTTTGAAATTCAAAACATAAAGACCACTTTTATGTGGTCGAAGTTCAAAGAAATTTTGTTGTTGGTCGATTCCTTTATAAAGTGTGACACAAGTTTGTGCTTTTACCCCTTCACTAGGAATGGTTTTGAACAAATTGTGTGAATTGTTTAATATTTTATAGTGTTTTTGTTCATCTTGAAATGGAATACCACATGTTGGTTAGAGCGATTTTTTTTAGGAAGGTGTTATAGGTAACATTGGGAGAATATATTTGATGTATGTTCACCATCTTCTACAAAAAAAAAAAATGAAGGGTCATATAGGTTTTTCCTTAGAGGTTGTAATAACTCTATGATCAAGATTCAAACTTGATCAACCACTTTGGAAATGCCACATGGATGCATTGATTAGAAAGTTTAGTAAGTTTTTTATTGAATCCTTATCTATTTGTAAGGTACTTGGGATGGGATATTCAGATATGACTAGAAGATGCTTCTTCTATTGTATCTCCTCTATTGTTGAAGTATGGAGTGAAAGTTCAATATTGTGTTCCACTTCATGCCAACTTGTCAACACAAATGAGTTTAAGCATTTCCCATTGAAAGTGAACTTTGGTCAAACATGTGTTGTGCCTTGTACACACCTTATTTTGCCTTAGTAAAATGGGGACAAGCCCTTTCTTTTATTTGTCTTCTAAATGCTTCCTTTATTGATTTATTTTGAAGCCTAATTATGGCTTTGTCCTTGCCTTATGCTTTATTTTGAGTATTTTTCCTCTTGTTAGACTTTTGAAGTTTGTCATATTGGCATAACAACAAAGGAATTTCTAAAACCTCAACATTCCTCTTAGACAGAGAGTTGTCAAAGCTTTGATACATCATCTATGTCAAAATTTTAGAGTTGGCCATCCTTGCATGGTTGTAAAATAATATTTGAAACCCCAACGCTTGTCATAAGATATGATGTCACCTACCCACCCCTCAACTTTGCATTAATTAATGCCAATTTTCTTAGGTTTTCCTTTTGGATTTTTTCTTGTTTGACTTATTAATTTTCCATTTTTCTTTCATTTGTTTATGCTTCTTTCAGATCTAGTGATCCTTTGCTTTCTTGTCTCCTATGATTGATTTGCTCAAGATTTGGTGAGAAGATGTTATTGCTCAAGGGTGTGTTGCTAGTTTATATGGTTTTTGTGTGCACTTTTCTTGGTGGTCATGTTATTGCATGTAGTTCATCATCCATGCCATTAACCAAGTAGGGTTTTTCTCATCATTCATTTGTGGTGCTTTGTTTTATTTTCCTTTTTTTCTTGATATTTTTTCATTTTCTAGTTTTTTTTTGTTTGTCATATGATAGGTGCTTTTCTTTGTTTTTGTTATCTCCTTTTTGTTTTGTATTTTTTTCATTTTTGTGTGCCTAGTTGTACTTTTGTTTCCTCCTCTATCAAATCTATTTTTTTGGTTTTTCAGCTCGTCCAAGGATTTTTTCCTAATGACATCATGCTTTCACAAGACTTGATGCTTGCCATTAGACCTATGGGGTTTTCTTTAAATCATTATTCCTTTTAGGATAATCTCCTAGTGATCCTCGATGCTCGACTTCCACACATAGGATTTGTCCATCTTTTTCATAGTCATAGTTTAGGCCATCCATGTTATTGAATACCTTTTAGTGTGAGTTAGATGGTATCCTTAATCTCATTTTACATTACATATCTTTGTAGAGTTAGAGATGAAACAATAGCCTCATTGGTTTTCCTTTTAGTATGAGTTAGGTAGTATCCTCAATCCCTAATCTTTGATGTGTTACGTTATACATTCTTTTAGAGTTAGAGATGCATAGATGTCCTTATTCATTTTGTCTTTGGTATGAGGTAAGTGGTATCCCAAAATTCTAATCCCCAAACATTTTAAAGTTCTATATTATCTATTACAATCACAAGTTCTATATTATCTATTACAATCACATTTTACCTTATACATTATTTCATAGTTGGAGATGTCATCTTGTTCCTATCTTTTATCTTTAAGCATTAGTTAAAAGGTACTCTCAATTCCCAATCCCTTGTAGTGTTTATCCTCTTAGGTTCATGAATTAATTTTGTTTCAATATGATGGTCTTTCCATAAATTTAGACAATTAAGATTACTTAGTAAGGTATTTTGATTTAAGCTATTGGTCACTAGCCTTTTAGGATCCTTGATACTTTGATTTTGAATCTTGACAAGATTTTAAACCTAATTCCCCAATGATTTGCAATAATATCTTTATATATAGTTATTGGTAAACATTTTTGTATAGCTTGAGATTCATCTTTAAGACTTATAGTCTATTCACTACATTATTTTAATCAATATTTTCATTACATATCTTGTACATATGATTTATAGATTTATAAATGGATTGCTCATATACTTTTACAAAGCTAAAATTAATTATTACACTTGAACTATCTAATGGATTTGTGTGTCCATGATAGTACACATGTAAGGAGAACAACCATTGAAAGAGATAGAGTATGAGTAGAAGGGATATCATCTTTTCTTTGAAGATGTTCTACCCTTGGAATGATATTGGAGACACAAACCTAGGACATATGGATATCTTAAAGTTCTCATAATGAGCACATGTAGAAGGAGATAAAACCTTTATGGCCTAGTGTACATACCAAAGTGGGGTTGGTTCAAGCTAAAAATATTCTATTTTTCATCCAATATCCTAAGTTGGTCCTCATCTATGCTCGGGGATATGAGGTCATAAACAAAGAAAGGTGTTTGGACCTAAAAGCTAGACTATCTTAGAAATCAGTTTATAAGTAGTTGAAAGAGTATTTGCAATGCCTACCGATGCCCCATATGACGAGATCAACATGAAGGAGGGATTGAAATATAATGAAATAAAAACCACATTGATTACCAACTTCATCAATGATAATCTACTTTTGTAGAGAAGGAAATTATAAATAAGGATGGAAAATGTCCTCATAATACAAAAGTTTAGTAAGATTCCAAGGATGCCATCACTCTTTTGAGAAAATTATTTGACTTTCCTAATGTTAGGACTTCTATACATGGATGTATTACTTCATCCTCAATATTATGGATTCAAAGAGGGTTGACCGATCTGGTCTCACTAGTGACACATTACACATGAGCAATTGAAAATTTCTTCCAAGCCAAATGAATTCCACATGACTTCTTATTTGGCATATTCTTTACCCTTCTAAGGTAGTTTCCTATGGTTAATACAGGTAGGTACATTGCCACTAGGAGAAATAAAGTTGTGTGATCATTATCCCTAGTTGGAATTGAAGAAAATTTGAAAGCACTACAATAGGGTTCATTACTTAACCTATGTATATGAAACCATTAAGTGTCTAGAAAATAATTATGAAAATAGGTTCTTTGAGGAAAATCAAGAAATGGCTAACATGGGAATGGATTCATTGAATTCAAGACCTCATATGTTAGGGTTGGTGGCTTCCACAAATCATCATACAAGTTACTTATATGTATCCTAGTAACAAGATTATTCTTTTGGAGATCAATAAGAAAGTTGTAGAGATCTAAACATTTATTGCTAGGAAATTTAAGGTTGGGATTGCATATCTAATCATGGTGGGAGAATATTCTTGTCCAAAATACAACATCCCAATATGAGTGAGCAAGAGATGGAAAACTTGAAAATAAAATTGTATGAAATAAGGGATAGATTCAATCCCATTGGTAAGATTGGTCCACTGAATGGTTCATTCTTTGTTTGTATTCTAGTATTGCAAGAATTTTGGGCTAATTTCTTAGATGACCACGAACTCATAATAAGGGATTATTGTTGTCTAAAAATCCCATTGATAAAATGTTGTCACATGGAAAAGATCCCCAAGAATTTTCATGAAGATGGAAAGGTCTTGGACCCTTCCTACAATAGGGATAAAGTTTTCAACTATCCCATAGACATAATTGACTAGTTAGTACCAAATAATGGATCAATAGAGGTTGAAATAATGGCAGTGGGGCTAAGTGAAAGAGAGAAGATGCTCCCATTTTGAAAATTATCTTAGAGGAGGAAGAAGATGCTAAAGAAGTAGAACTCTTAAAAATAAGAAGGATAAGAAATTTTGTATCTTAGGAGCTAGCTTAAGTACCACCATCTCCTCTAGTCTAGACCTAATTTTCTTCACCTCTTCCTTCTAATCCTCCACAAACCTTGTTGTCATTCCAAATTATGATTTTTAAAACATTATGACAATTATGATGCATCTGACATGCGTTTTTGTAGGGAGAATAGCCTCATCCAATGGGAAGAATCTAATCTCCCCACAAAATATACTAAAATCAAACCATTATTCCTAAAAGAATGTATGTCTTGGACATGATAACATAATCAAACATGTCTTATCCCTAAAAGAGGGTTATATGTTATCATGTGTAAGCCATGTGGTTTTTTAGGGAGATCACCTTTTGTAATTGGACATGGCTTTCCTCCCTAGAAGAACGCATGTCAAAGGCATCATAACATATAGAACACACATTAAAACATGTACAAAAATATATACACCACATGATGGGACAACACAGTGGGCCTCACGGCATGGGGATAAAAGTGATGAATTGATAGGGTAAGAGGAAACATTACGCACCACAAAAGTGAGGAGATTATAGTAATGTTAGTTGTTTTTGCTACCTCTTGGTGGTTGTGACATCGTA
>VDFB02179204.1:75837-111225 GCA_007258455.2 Sequoia sempervirens
GAGAAGAGATTGGATGGTGGGAGGAGATTGGCTAGGTAGAGTGATGGATGCCATGATGGGAAGATGGAAGGGATTATTCTGATGGAATGAATGATGTCTCCAAGGACCATAGCACAAAGGAAGATAGATGCCCCCACTCTAGATATGTCATGTGCGGGGGGAAAGGAAGGATAGAGGATTCAAGTGGATGGGAAGATAAAAGAGTGAGATGGATGAAGATAGGATGCATGGAAGGTAGCATGACGGGTGGATCAGGAAGATAGACGAGTGCGAATGAGGATTGGGATAGTGTGTGGATGAGGGGAAGGTATGCTAAGAGGTGTCCAAAGAATGCTTATATGTTTGCCCCATTGTTATCAAGATCACAAGGAGGGTGGAAGGATTGGGATAAATGAGATATGCCAAGAAGGATGTATAAGCTCGATAGGATGGAGGGGGTGGACGAAAATGATGTATAGCAATAAGATGGGTGCATAGCCGAAAGCGTAGGAGGAAGCATAGCGGATGGAGGAATGCAAACCGAGGAAGTACTTAAGTCTGAGATGGGGATTACGCGCTGGCGCTGTTGCCAAGTTTTCATCATGGTACTTGATCAAGGTGCTTGTTTCCAGAAGTTTTCACCATTGAATGGATTATTTCTCTTTACTATTATTTTATTTTTGATTTTTTTTTTTGACTTTTTTGGATTTTTTGGACTTTTTGGATAGTATGCGGAAGGAGATGGGTAAGGACATGTGATAAGGATCAAGGTGTTAAGAGCCCATGTTTGAAATGACTGCTGGATGTTGGTACAACCTTATGAATAAATGGATTATGCAAGAGGATGAATTAGGGGGATTTGAGAGGGGAGATGCATGGGATAATGGATGGGATGCTGCGAAGGGTATGGATGGAATGATGGGGTGGATATGTGATGGGGAGATGTGTTCAGGACCAACATTGGCACATGTGGTGATGGATGCAAAAGGATAAGAGGATTAAGGGATGGAGAATGTGGGGATAATGGAGGAGATGGAATGGTGAATTTCGGGACATAGGGACCCAAAACGGACTTAGGAGATGAAAGGTGGGTATGGTTAGCTTTTGGATTAGCAACTTTGGATGTTCTTACAGATTTTTCATTTGATGGCATTGCATCTTTTTTCTTTGGGATCCACATGGTTTTGATATTTGCTTTGCTGGCTCTTTGCGAGCTATAGATTTGATTCTGATTTGGGATTTTGTTTTTCTTTTCTTTACCATGTCTTTTAGAGGGGACATGGGAAGCGCTCGATTCATGTGGATGTTTTGATTTATGCATTTTTACTCTGGCATCCAAAGTGAGTTTATTAGCAATGGGATGGGTGTGATGGGATGGATGATCTGGAGTGATGGAGGTAGGAGTATGGGGATTATGTGTAGATGGGGGATGTTTAGGTATGTGCCTTTGTTGATCCTGATTACGGGATATGCGAGAGGGATGTTTATGATGGATGACATGTATAGGTGTTGGATGAATGAGTGAATGAGATGGAGGATGTGATCTTGGGATATATGGGCCCAAGATGGATAAAGTGGGTGGAGGGACATAAGAACCCAAGATGGATGCAGTAGATGAAGGATGGGAGATTGTGGATGGAGGGATGTAAGGACCCAAAATGGATGGAGCAGATGACGGAGGAATATGGACGGTTGTTTTGAGGTGATACGATAGAGGAGAAGGGATTGCAGCATATGACTTGGTGGAGCGATGGGAAGAGCCAACATTTCTTTTGGAAAAGGCTCGTTGAGGACGGCTAGAGGTTGTACCAACATCTTTAGATTGTGAGTCTTGGGGGATAGATCCAAGACCTTGCATGCAGATTTGTTCTTTGACTTGGATGGGCTCTAAAATACCTTGCTCATGGAGGCCTAGACCTTTTCCTTGATAGTTCATTTTCTTGAGCATTCGATCCATATTAGGATTTTGTTATTTCCAGAAAACATGATCACGAGTCCATTGTGGGTGGGGGATGATGGGTGGTAAATACACTATGCTTTTCTTCCGCAGGGAGGGCCACCGTGGAAGAATGACAAAGAAATTACAAGAGAGGATATAGCAGTGTAAAGGATACTGTTACAAAGCGATGTCGAGGGATCAAGAAAAAGAGATGTCGGATACTGCTATTGGATAGGTGGTAATGGAGAATAGGGTATAATGGAATCTGAATTTGTAGTAGCGAGCTGCTCAATGAAGCGAGAGAATGGAAGCGGTAGAATCTTGGATGTCAAGAGGATCATGGGATGGAATGGATGGAATGTGATCTTGTGGTAGACTAGATAGGATGGTAGGATCTTGATTTGGAGGAAGGGATATGTTGGCATGCTTTGGATTAGGCTCTTGGCATGACTCATCGTGTGCAGGAGATATGATAATGGAGTCATGGGGAGACTCTTCAAGTGGGGAAGATGGAAGGATGGAGGATTCGATGCAATCATCAGAATGGATTTTGGTGCTACTAGGAGTGGGAGGAGTGGATTGGATTTGGGTGTCGTCGATAAGTTCGACGACTCTCAAAGTAGGGGGTGAGTGTTCAATGGATTTGGTAGATGTGATGGTAGGAGATGGGGACTCAGTGGATTCAAGGGATGTGATGGTAGGAGATGGGGACTCGGTGGATTTAGAGGATGTGATGGTAGGAGACGGGGACTCAGTGGATTCAGAGGATGGGATGGCAGGAGATGGGGACTCAGTGGATTCAGAGGATGTGATGGTATCATCAATGATAGGTGTTGGATGGAGAGGGGTCTCATCACTAACGACCCTGGATGATGGGTTGGGATGGCATGGTTCCATGACTGCACTGTGTGGAGTGGGGGATGTTTCCTCTGTTATAAGTCCTTGGAGAAACTTGGATATGCTAGGCTGAGATGGCGAGGTGGGAGTGGATGAAGGTTTATGGATTAGTGGACTAGGATTAGATGGAAGATTAAGACTGGATGGAGGATTAAGGTAAGGATATGGGCAGGGGGAATTAGGATAGGATGACACGGACGGTGGATCGTTGGTAGAAGATATGGGCGGCGTGTTGTAATGAAGGTATTGGGATGGTGGATTAGGACACAAGGAGGTGGGTGGTGGATTGTAGTAAGGGTATGGGGATGGTGGATGAGGATGAGAAGATTGAGGTGGCAGATTAATATAGGGAGATGTGGATGTTGGATTAGGGTAAGTTGATGGGTGTGTTTGACTAGGATAGGAAGATGTGAATGTAGGATTAGGGTGAGCAGATTGGTATGGGAGATTGGAGTAGTGGGTATATGCGGATGAAAGATTTAGATAGGAGGATGTGGACGAGGGATTAGGGTGAGGGTATTGTGATGGTAGACTAGGATAAGAGGATGCGGGTGTTGGATAAGAGGATGATGTAGATGAAGGATATGATGGATATGATGGACATCCCTTGTCAAAGGTAAAGTACAAGGAGTGGGTGATTAGTAATAGATGAAGACATGATGGGATAACTGATAAAGGGATTGGACTTTGGAATGTGGTAGAGAAAGCTATTAGCAATGATAGTGTCAAGGGGATCTATGTCGTATACCTCTTGGTCAACAAGACTTTCATTATCGTCGTCGACGTAATTAGGGTTTCCCTTGACCACTATTGATGGAGGATAAGAATTCATGATGATGAAAGGATAAAGATGATGGATGAAAGATTTTGGATGGAATCGGACTAAAGCTCAAATCAGGATTTAGGACAAGCTCAGATTAGGATGATTGGATTAAAGCTCAGATTAGGATGATTGGATGATTGGATTGGATTGATTCTGACAATTGGATTGGATGATCAAAGGATGATTACGACACCGAATCTGCTTCAAGATGGAAGTAGATTGATTGGGTCAAAGGTGATTGGATGGGGATGTGATTGGATTGGGTTGGATAAGATTGATCGATCGATTGATTGATAAGATCGATTGATGGATGATGAAAGAGACTACAAATCCCGTTCAGAGATTATCTTAGATGACTTAGGATATTGATTGATCGGATTAAAGGATAAATGGATGATTGCAGCACCGAATCCACCTTGAGATTGAAGGTGAATTGATTGGGCCAACGATGATTAACTTAGGATTGATAACAATCCTAAGAGGATGTTAATGATGACGATCAGATCAGACACTTCGGTCAATTTGGATAATAACCCGAGACGAAGTTTAAGGGATTTGGATGGGGAAAACGATTATTTGATTGGAGAACTGGATGATAGAAATGGACGAACAAATACTCAAAATGAGCAAGCGGTTGATTGGGATGGATGAATGACTACTCAGAATGAGTAAACGGATGATCAGAACGATAGAACGAGAGTTTAGAATAATGAAAAGATATGTGAAATGGATAAATGTTTACTCAGAACGAGTAAAAAAAATGATCAGAACGACAGAACGAGAGTTCAGAATGATGAAAGGATATGTGAAATGGGTGAATATTTACTCGGAACGCATAAACAAATGATCGAAATGACAGAACGAGGGTTCAGAATGATGAAAGGATATGTTAAATGGGTGAACGTTTACTCGGAACGAGTAAACGGATGATCAGAATGATAGGACGAGTGTTTGGAATGATGAAAGGATATGTGAAATGGGTGAATATTTACTCAGAATGAGTAAATGGATGATCAGAATGATAGGACGAGAGTTTGGAATGATGAAAGGATATGTGAAATGGATGAATGATTGTTTACTCAGAACGAGTAAATGGATGATCGGAATGATGGAACCAGAGTTCGGAATGATGAAAGGATATGTTAAATGGATGAATGTTTACTCGAGACGAGTAAACGGAGAGAATGGTAGGGTATACCGCCTTCGAGGAGGCAGATGACGAAGAAAAAGGTGCCCCAACCAACTTCTCAAAAGTATGAAGTGGTATATATCATTGGAAAGAGCACGAAAAACTGAGAAGAACTGCCTTTGAACGGAGTCAATCGGATAAACAGTGTGGAAATGGCGGCCCCGGGAAGAAAGAGCACTGGGACAGGCCCACCACCGGATTAGGACAGGCCCGCCACTGCACTAGGACAAGCCCGCCATTGGATTAGGACAGGCCCGCCACTGCACTGGGACAGGCCCGCCACTGCACTGGGACCGGTTTGGCACTGCAGAAGGACCAGTTTGGCACTGCACTAGGACCGGTTTGGCACTGCACTAGGACCAGTTTGGCACTGCAGAAGGACCAGTTTGGCACTGCAGAAGGACCAGTTTGGCACTCCAGGACTAGTCCGCCACTGAATTAGGACAGGTCCGCCACCGGAGATAAAGTTGCTCAAAAGTATGAAGTGTTATATGTTGTTGGAAAGAGCACGGAAAAACGAGAAGAACTGCCTTTGAACGAAGTCAATCGGATAAACGGTGTGGAAATGGCGGCCCCGGGAAGAAAGAGCACTGGGACAGGCCCACCACCGGATTAGGACAGGCCCGCCACTGCACTGGGACAGGCCCGCCACAGCACGAAAATAGGTTCGCCAAAGGATAAGGTCAAGTCTGCCAAAGGATAAGTTTAAGCTTGATGTTTTGATGGATGGCAAAGGCAAAGGACCAAAAATATAGCAAACATTGTTAAACAGATTTGGCTAGACTGAAAATGACTGGTTTTGCACGAGAAAGACAATTCAGACAACACAACCCTAAGATTTAGTAGAAGTGGGTATGGCCAACAAAATCTTCTACTCTAGGATGAACATGGTTGCTAAGGAGTCCTCGATATACGCACGGTACGTGAGGCCCAAATCGTGAACACCAACCCATTACAAGCGTGAGTCGGGAACCTTAGCGAGATACTAAAGGCTTGGACCAACTCTTCACGTCATCCCGATGCTTCGCCAATTACAACGTGGTTGGATTGAGGTACAGCTTTCGCTCTCCCCCCTTTATATACCCCGCCGGTACGCGTGGTTGGAATCGTCCCTTGGGGTGATGAAATCCCCAAGCAGGTCCCACTAAGAAAGTGAAAAAGGATGACTCAAAAGGACTTGGAAAGCTATGATTTCTCGTCACCCAGGATCGCCAAATGGCGCAAGGGGATTGGATACGTCAAATAGCCTTCCCAAACACGTCAAACAAAGTTTATTGACCCCCTTTTATTAAGCTATGTGCCTATTTTACCAAAAGACAATCGGCAAAAACTTGAAATTTTTACCTTCTGTAGGACAGGTCCGCCACTCTGTTAGGACAGGTCCGCCACTGCACTGGGACAGGCCCGCCACTACATTAGGACAGGTCCGCCACTGCAAGACCGGACAGCCCGCCATTAATTAGGGATGTGTCCCCCATCAACCGACAAAGCCCGCCATCAATTAGGGACAAATCAAGCATCAACTGGGACAGGCCCGCCACTGAATTAGGACAGGTCTGCCACTGAACTGGGACAGGTCCGCCACTGCACTAAGACAGGTCCGCCACTCTGTCAGGACGAGCCCGCCACCCCTGGACAGGTCCGCCACTCCAGGACCAGTCCACCACTGGAAGAGGACAAGTCCGCCACTCTACAACCTGGACCTGCAAAAATGCAAAAAATAGCAAACGTGAAAGAAAGAGACCCGTTTGTGGGTCCCACCAGGCGTGCCAGAAATGTGATAGGTTGAAATAGGTGTTAGAAAACAAGCAACAAGTTAAAGAGCACAAATAAACCACTAAAACAACCTACACTTCGAGATTAGCCTAAGTTGGAAACAAAACAAGACAAAGCCACGAAATGGAACTTTATACCTTGCGTTGAGTCGATCCTTTGGTTGGCCCTTCGGTCTTAGATGTGTATGCTCCTTAGATGGCACAAGATCTATGATGTGAGATGCAAATGATGCTTGGAAACATGAAAATAGCTAAGTCTGGATTGAGAAGTAAAACTGCAAGAGTTTGGCTACACAAAATGATCTCCCTAAAATGAGAGAAAAGAGGGGGTATTTATAGGATTTTTGGGAAATCCTAGGGGAAATGGACGGTTGAGATTGATCCACCAGATATCAAGATGTAGGGCTAAGGTGAGTTGAGAACTCACAAGCCCTCACATCTTGACATGTGGCATGTGAGATAGCCCTAAAAGGTGAAGTGGACATGAGGTGGAAGGATAGGACATGACATGGAGAGGGGGGTACAAAGTACCTTGGGATTGGACAAGATCTCCTCATAAAGGAGGTCCTTGTCCCCATGTGGGTGAGAGGACAAGTGGGGAATTAAAAATTCCTCAAATATTTTCATGGGGAGATGGGAAAGAATTTTAAATTCCAAAGGGTGCATTGGGGGATTAAAAGGTGAATTAAAAATTCACATGGGGAAGAGAGGAGCCTAGGATAAATAAAAAGGAATTAAAAATTCCTTGGGGGATGGGGAGAGTTGACTAAAGGGGGTGATTAGGATTGTGCAAGTACTTGATTAGATTAATTAATGAAGATTAGAAGAGGGTTAGATTTCACATGTGACTTGATGTGACAAGTCAAAGATCACATGGGGAAGAGTAATGAAGGATTAGAGGGGGGTTAGGTGGCTAAGAGAGATTAGAGGCCAACTTGCAAAAGTTGGAGGATGTGACACATCCTAATCAAGGATTAGGCATGTGCACACCTTAATAATGGGATTTAGAAGAAGGATTAAGATAAGATAAAAATGATGGAGGATGTGACATGAAGGGAATTAAATAAATGGAATATTTATTTAATTCGATGGAAGGAGGATTAAAGAGATAAGGTATTATTGATTAAATACCTTAGGGATTTGGCATAATTAAAGCTATTAATTAAATAATAGTAGTATTACTTAATTAACGAAAACAAGACGAAAGGGGATGAATTTGGATAAACTAAGTGTCCAAATTTAGACATCTACAACATCAATACAAAATCATCAATCTCCTCCATGGAAATGGCAGATCTGTATCTGTTTAGAACTTGGTAGAGATGCACGAAGAAGTTTCATGCATTGTGGATAATAACATGACTTGGAATATGAGAACATAGGTCTCTTCTTATGAAACAAAACCTTCTTTCAATAGTTAACATTAGAAATTAATACAATTTGGTGAGCATATTGTATAATCACACTAGAAACCAACAATGGAAGATTGAGAGTCTCAAATAAGAATTCCACCAAGTATAGATAACATTCATACTAGAAGCCAACAATAAAAGACCAAATTTCATAAATAAAGTTCATGTGTTATATATCATGCCTTTGAGGGGTCCACAAGTACCATGAGCCTTTTTAAATCCTTCTCCATCTAAATGCATCCATTCCAAGACCATTGGGAGGTGGGTATACAATATGAACCAAGTATTAATTTCTAATGTTAATTATTGAAAGAAGATGAAGGTCCTTATTTACCCTTAAATGAAATTTAAATTGGATATTTTAATGTTCAATATAATGAAATGTTTAAAAAATGAAAGTGACAATAATATTGAAAATAAAAATGTTGAACATGAATGTGAAAATATTGTAAAATTTGATGGAACACCTATTGATAAGAGTAGCATCATAGAAGAAGAAGAAGAAGGAAATACATCAACAATTTCTTGACTAATGTGGATATGAACCCTATGACATTGAAATTGCACTCAATAATCGACTTGTTGATAACAATGATTAAATTGATAGCTCACATGAACCAATGAAACTCAATGTGTCTCCAAATTACATAAGAAGAGAGAACGTTTGTGAAGAAGAAAAAGAAATTCAAAATTCATCTTTTTGTAATGAGTTTGCTAAAATTTAAAAACATTCAAGAACCCCAAAATGGTTTGAAATTGATGAGCACAATAGAAATTCTTGAAGGCAAGAGGTCATCACAAACCATTCGGTTGTGGGCTTCAAAAAATTTCAATGAATGGTTTTCCAATAAGACATTAACCAAAAAATTCTAATTTTTTATACAATTACTAAAGATGTACAAAATGAGACCTTTACTAAATAAATTTCAAAGATTCATGTAAACAAAAAGTTTGATCGAAATAATATTGTTGTTAAATTTTTTTTTAATGCATTAAATTCTATTGTAAATAATAGTAAGGAAAAAAAATAAAAGAGTTGCTCATAGAGTAATAACATCATTAGTAAGAAATTAAAAAAATAAAAAGGCTTAATTATTAAGGTAAACTTGTTTTGAATTATGCCTAAATCGTAAAAAATTATCAAAAGTACTATCAATAAGATCATGATTAGAAATTCCTATTGAAAATCATACTTGGGCTTTTAGTAGTAGGCTTCCATGAGTCGATAAGAAGCTAATTAATAGCAGAAAGGATGAAATTCAACAATTTTGGCACTCTAACTCTAGATTTACATATGAGGTTGGAAACAACATTTTTTATATTCTACTTAGGCGATGATTCTGTTATGAGTACGAAGAGTTTATGATAGAAATACATCCATTATTGTTGAGTTAAAAGTAGGTTAAATATTATTTTTCTTAAAACTTCACTTTTATATAAATGTAGGTGTTTTGGAGAACAAAGCTATAGTATGAATAAGTGATTGACATCAATGGCTATTAATTTCAACGTGGGGACATTCAATATAATTCATAAGGTGTTATAATATTAAATTCTTTCATTGTTTAGTTAGTTTTAATCAATGTTGTACATGATTTATTAAACATTTTTTTAATATTTAAATGTAGGTGTTTTGGGGAGTAGTAGTGATAGATCTAGCTCATTGAGAAAGGATATAGGTAGAGAGGAGGAGTGACCTTGACAAGGATTGAGACATGGACCACCTCAGGGTGGTAGACATGAGTGGAACATATCCATAGAGAAGGATAGGCTAAGAGGATAGATATAGGAGACAAATACCTTAGGGCCACCCTTTTAGTTGTGTGTATGCTCTACAGAGTGGATTTAATCATGAGTGCTTTGATGTATTTGAAGACACATTTGTATGAGAACATATATAATATGATATGGGAACTATTAGTTGTGTTGATGATGGGTGTGATATTTTATATTTATGTTGATGATGTGCATGATATATATTTATATTTCTTGTATTTGGATGATCATAGGTATGGATGTTCTTGAATCTTATGTGTATGTCTAATGGTGGCATGTGTAAGGATAAACATGGCTATTGAAAACTTTACCATTATCTTGACAACTAATTATGGCTATATGATTATCTTATTGCAATGAACCTAAGTTAATTCGATAGATATTAGTGAAGTTGAATTAGGAAGCATGGATTGTGATTTATTATACACATTTTATGTTTAAAAATATGGGTCTAATTTTTGTGATATTGAAAGTCAGTTAAATTTATTCAATAGTATATCCAAGGTATAGGGATATATTAGTGGTAGGAGTAGTGTAGGATAAAAAGGAGAATGTATACAAAGGGGAAGGTCTAGAAAGGTAATGACATGGTAATGGAAGGAGAAGTTACACTATAAGGTTAGATTTTCATAGGATAAGGAGGAATGGTATGAAGAACATATCTGTATAGGATAGTGCTATTAGTAACAATGGTGTGAACATATATAAAATGATGGGAGATAAGAAAAATACTAGTGGAGAGAAAGGCAGTAGGACATGGGTGGTGGATCCCATGAAAGTGGTAACTATAGTATGATAGGAGGAATAATTATAAGAGGATGAAGGGTAGATGGATGCATAGAGGGTACAACATTATTAAAATCCATTAGAGTGGTAATATTATGAATAGTATTAATTCCCTAAGGATAGCCACCTAATACATTATATAAATTACTAGCCAATGAGTGAGGATATTTAGGGTGGAGAGGTGCATCAATACATAATTATCAATTTAGGAAAATATCTTGTTTAGCAACATATGTATCTAAATCATAGTCTGATCATTATTTTTCATCTTCTTTAATGTGGCTCTTTGTATGGTTGTCATTAGCTATTATATCAAAAAATGATTCAATCGTCATTTTATTTGCTAGCCATATTAGAGTTAAGATGAAAACTCCATAAAACAAGATTTTAAAGGATATTAATTTAACTAGATAAAAGATCAAGGAAAACACTCTCTTGAACATGCAATATACCCCAATTGCTTAGACAATGCATATTTCCTAATAATGTGTGCAACTAAAAACTAATAACATGTAATGAATGGATGTAGGTGATAATAATTAAATAATCCTAATTGAACTAGGGTTGTCCCTTTTATATATTTAAGAAGTTGTAAGAGCATTGTATGAAATTGTAATATGGGAATTACTTATGAAATGTTATATGACACATAAGAGAATAAAAAAGGGGGGTTACACTAGAATATTGATTAGAATTATGAAAATCATCAAGATCATCTTAAATAATGGGTTTGAATATGTCAAAAATGGAGTGTCGGTTATGAGGAGGAGGATTTGAATTTTTTTGACAAGATGTAAAACATTTGCTAAATACATCCTATAAACCAAGTCAAGGAATATGGTGTTGGAATTTGTGCCAAATTTGGTGCCATTTTTAGGTCATTATTTTGGCTCATGGCTTTGGTAAACCACACTTGGTTTATGGTTTAAATTTTTCCTATTTATGGGTGCTTGAGATGGAGAAAGCATAATGATTTTATAGGTATCATCATGCTACTAGAAATTACTCCATATGAATCACATGTTGATGATACTACTATAAGGGTATGCACATGAATATTTTATTGTAAATGATATTATTATCAAATAATATAATTGGTTCATGTTTTTGGTTGTGGGATTTTTCTTCCAAGAGGATTTTCCCATGTACATAATTATGTTATAAATTTATAATTTATACATTTTTCTTATAACTAAAATTAAATCTATTTTACATATTTATCTCTTGATAGGTTAATATGGAAGTTTTTCCACACCTCAAATTCTTTTTAAAATACTATCCAAGTCTTAATCAGTTTACATCCTCTATCTTATTGTGCAATACCTACAGGTAGCACCAAAAATGTGTAGAGATGGACATTTTTAATGTTACAAATGATACAATTTGTGGTTCTATTTGAACTTCATAACTTTATATTGTTTGTTCCATATGCTATTAAGTTCTTATATATGTTTCACTTGGTCTTTCCATTTAGGAGCAGGCTATTCATAACTTTGATTGCTGAAATGGAAAGGCATATTTCATTTACACATAGGACATAAAAATGTATGCAAAATGGGGAAGCAAATCCAATTTGAGTTCAAAAAAATTGAAAAAGCTTTATAAAATTTCAAACAAATCCAATTTGAATTCAACAAATTTGAAAAATATTGCATCTAGGGTTTCAAAATTTAACAAATAAATGCATTTTGAACTATAAAAAATTTGAATTTCAAATACCTGGTGCTCGAAATGCAAGTCGGGTTGATGAATTTTGGAGAGACAAAGTGGAGTTTGCATTCGCTGGAAAGAACAAGTTAGTTTGCTTGCCATCACAGTCTCGGTTCTTTGTACGCACCAGGAAAGCAACTGGTAAATTTACAAAGTGAAAATGACAGTCAAAATGTGAATATTTTTTTTTTTAGTCATATTCAAGGGGGTTTGGTCGAACCCATGTTCGATTGAACCCATTTAAATATGATTATTTTTATTTCTAGGGTTTAGTGGTTCGGTTGAACCAGTGGTTCAACCAAACATATGGGTTTGGTCGAACCCTTAATGAGGTTCAATCAAACTGTTTGGTTTGACCAAACCCCTTGAGTTTGGAGAAAAGGAAAAAATTAGAATTTCCTTCCTCATGTAAATTGTAAACCACTATTCTAAAGCCGCCCACTGGTGGGTTTTCAAAATAATTGTTCGATGTGGACGGACAAAAAGCCAAAAATGTGACATTCAAAACCATTATTTGCAAATATCAAAAAGCCCAGACAAGGTCCCATTTTCTCCATTTTTGGACAGTGACGTTTTGGTGGATAGCAATGGGAAGCGTTGTAGGTGTTTGTAGCTCTGTAAGGTATGTATATCCACTCTATGTATGTGCCATTTTTCCATTTTTCCATGAACACTGAAGAAAGAACAACTATTCGTTGCTAGAAAATAGTATTTGCACCTTTCTTTCTTCAAACAAAAAATGCCCAATACCATGAAAGAAATAGTATTTTCACCTTTCTTTCTCAAAAGAAAAAGGCCCACATCATTCCCTTCCACTTTTCTTGTGAAACATAAAATAGACTTGCCAAAAAAGAAAGCCTACTTGCCTTTTTCCCCTGGTGACAGGTGGGAAAACCCAGGTGACGATGTCATTAACTCCCACCTAACCATCACTAGACGTTTGCTCCTGCTACCGCTTTTCTCCATGATCACCCATCTGGCAGGCCCCATACTACGATGTCTCGTCATGTTATGTATGTTTCCATGTATGTTGTTATGCATGTTTTTCATACGTTTTTGTATGTACATAGGTGATTTTTGTCTAGTAGTTAGCAGGCTTCTATGCTGCAAGAATGTAATGAAGTTCAGTTTCAAATTTTTGAACAAATCTTTGCGACAGTCCAAATGTGATTTCACTTTCTTTATTTGATTGGAGAAAATAAATTTCTTGCATTATTTGTGGAGTTGGAAAACACACTGTGTCCTCTCAATTGTAGAGGGTTGTAGAACACTATATGGGTTGCTTGTTTCTTAACACCATATATGGAGATAGTGTGTTTTCTAATACTACAAATAATGTGAGAACTTATTTGGTTGAATCAGATGAGGAAAATGAAAATGCCATTTTGATGTCATGTTACATAAATATGTGTTTTTTGTTTATGAGTTAGCTTTCTCTTGATTGGAACAAATGAATTGCTCCCATTATTTGCACAGTTGGAAAACACACTGTCTCCTGTTTGTTGCAGAGAGTTTTACAACACTATATATGGAGATAGTGTGTTTTCCAAGTATGCAAATAATGTGACCATTTATTTGGTCAAATCATATGAGGAAAATGAAATTCTATTTTGATGTCATGTTACATACATAGGTTCTTTTTTCTCTAAAGTTAAATATATAGACAAAATGCACGTAACATTTCCATTGTCCACATTTTTCATTTCTTGAGTTTGGTGGGTGGGAGGGAAGCTCTGGTGAGGAAAGTGGAGTTGCAGGCAGCTAAACCACTAGAAACCCCTCAAATGCATTGGTCATTGCAGTGCATAGGAATTTTCCACATTTTGATTTTGCAATTTGTTGGCTGGGGAGGGACTTGTGGTCAAGGATGGAGATAGTGTGTTTTCCAACATTGGAAATAATGTGAACATTTATCCAGTTGAATCAGATGATTGCATAGTTTGAAAAGACACCGTCTCCTCTTAGTTGCAAAGGGTTTTATAACACTATATGGGTTGTTTGTTTCTTAACACCTTATATGGAGACAGTGTGTTTTCCAAGACTGCAAATAATGTAAGCACTTATTTGGTCAAATTAGATGAGGAAAATGAAATTCCATTTTTATCTCATGTTACATACATAGGTTCGTTTTGTTTACAAGTTAGCTTTCTCCTGATTGGAACAAATGAATTTCTCACATTATTTGCACAGTTGGAAAACACATTGTCTCCTCTCTCTTGCAAAGGTTTTCACAACACAAGATGGGTTGCTTGTTTCTTAACACCTTATATCGAGACAATGTGTTTTCCAATTGTGCAGATAATGTGAGAATTTATTTGGTTGAATCAGATGAGGAAAATGAAATGCCATTTTTATCATCTCATTTTACATAAATAGGTTCTTTTTGTTGATGAGTTAGCTTTCTCTTGATTGGAACAAATGAACTGCTCCCATTGTTTGCATAATTGGAAAACTCACTATCTCCTCTTAGTTATAGAGGGTTTTACAAACAATATAAGGGTTGCTTGTTTATAAACACCTTATATGGAGACAATGGGTTTTCCAATACTACAAATAACATGAGCATTTATTTTGTCGAATTAGATGAGGAAATTGAAATGCCACTTTGATCTCATGTTACATACATAGGTGCTTTTTTGTTTATGAGTTAGCTTTCTCCTGATTGGAACAAATGAATTGCTTGCATTATTCGCATAGTTGGAAAACACACTATCTCCTCTCTCATGCAGAAGGTTTTACAACAGTATATGGGTTGCTTGTTTCATAACACCTTATATAGAGACACTGTGTTTTCCAACTGTGCAGATAATGTGAGCATTTGTTTGGTCGAATCAGATGAGGAAAATGAAATGCCATTTTGATCTCATGTTACATAAATAGGTGCTTTTAGTTGATGAGTTAGCTTTCTCTTGATTGGAACAAATGAATTGCTCCCATTATTTGCACAGTTGGAAAACACACTATCTCCTTTTAGTTGTAGAGGGTTGTAGAAACACTATAAGGGTTGCTTGTTTCTGAACACCTTATATGGAGACAATGGGTTTTCCAACATTGCAAATAATGTGAGCATTTATTTTGACAAATCAAATGAGGAAAATGAAACACCACTTTGATCTCCTGTTACATACATAGGTGCTTTTTGTTTATGAGTTAGATTTATCTTGATTGGAACAAATGAATTGCTTGCATTATTTGCATAGTTGGAAAACACACTGTCTCCTCTCTCTTGTAGAGGGTTTTACAACACTATATGGGTTGTTTGTTTTTTAACACCTTATATCGAGACACTGTGTTTTCCAACTATGCAAATAATGCGAGCATTTTTTTGGTTGAATCAGATGACAAAAATGAAATTCCGTTTGATCTCATGTTACATAAATAGGTGCTTTTTGTTTATGAGTTAGCTTTCTCTTGATTGGAACAAATGAATTACTCCCATTATTTGCACAGTTGGAAAACACATTATCTCCTCTTATTTGTAGAGGGTCTTACAAACACTATAAGGGTTGCTTGTTTTTGAACACCTTATATGGAGACAGATGGTTTTCCAACACTGCAAATAATGTGAGAATTTATTTCATCAAATCAGATGAGGAAAATGAAATGCCACTTTGATCTTGTGTTACATAGATAGGTTCTTTTTTTTATGAGTTAGCTTTCTCCTTATTGGAAAAATGAATTGCTCGCCTTATTTGCATAGTTGGAAAACACACCATCTCCTCTCTTTTGCAGAGGGTTTTACAACACTATATGAGTTACTTGTTTCTTAACACCTATATTGAGACACTATGTTTTCCAATTGTACAGATAATGTGATCATTTTTTTGGTTGAATCAGATGAGGAAAATGAAATTCCATTTTGATCTCATGTTACATAAATAGGTGCTTTTAGTTGATGAGTTAGCTTTCTTCTGATTGGAACAAATGAATTGCTCCCATTATTTGCACAATTGGAAAACACACTGTCTCCTCTTAGTTGTAGAGGGTTTTACAAACACTATAAGGGTTGCTTGTTTGTGAACACCTTATATGGAGACAATGGGTTTTCCAACACTACAAATAATGTGAGCATTTATTTCATTGAATCAGATGAGGAAAATGAAATTCCACTTTGATCTCATGTTACATACATAGGTGGTTTTTGTTTACGAGTTAACTTTCTCTTGATTGGAACAAATGAATTGCTTGCATTATTTGCACAGTTGGAAAACACACTGTCTCCTCTCTCTTGTAGAGGGTTTTACAACACTATATGGGTTGTTTGTTTCTTAAAACCTTGTATTGAGACATTGTGTTTTCCAACTATGTAGATAATGTGAGCATTTGTTTGGTCGAATCAGATGAGGAAAATGAAATGAAATTTTGATCTCATGTTAAACATAAATAGGTGCTTTTTGTTGATGAGTTAGCTTTCTCCTAATTGGAACAAATGAATTGCTCCCATTATTTGCATAGTTGGAAATCACATTGTCTCCTCTTAGTTGTAGAGGGTTGTACAAACACTATAAGGGTTGCTTGTTTCTGAACACCTTATATGGAGACAATGGGTTTTCCAACATTGCAAATAATGTGAGCATTTATTTTGGTGAATCAGATGAGGAAAATGAAATGCCACTTTGATCTCGTGTTACATAGATAGGTGCGTTTTGTTTATGAGTTAGCTTTCTCCTAATTAGAAAAAATGAATTGCTTGCACAGAATGAAGGTTCATTGATTCACAGTTCCAATAGAATGGAAAAATGGTACAAATGATTTCTGATATATACTAGTGTTAGCGATAGGTTAAATTGGAAATTAAATTCCCAATGTATAGTTTAATATGTTTGTTTATTGTTTGTGCAAGTTGGCATTTTGCACTCAACAGAACATATAAATTGCATATTAGTGAAATTTGGAATAAAAAAAATTATTTGTAGAACCAAATGTCTTTAATTTTCCAATTTAATATATTGCTAACACTTGTCTTTCTTCTAGGTGGTTGATAAAGGGAAGGAAAGAAAAATGAACAAAACATGGGAAGGTGGATTGAGAAGGATGCTTGAGGAGATGTGAACCTTCTGCATTAAATACAAGTGATTCTGGTTACCATAGCTTGAATTGCAAGTGTAGTGGATAGTTAAATTTCCAAAATTTATTATGCATAATTTACAAGTTCTGATTTGTTTGAAATTGTGAAATGTTTGGGTTTTCAATCAACTATTATTTTCATGTGATTTTTAATTGTTTTGTACTAATTTGAAATATTTCACCAAAAGATTTTATATGTGGACATGTAGGTATGTGAAATTACTTACAAAAAAAATTCAAAGTGAAGAACCTAGTTCAAGGGAAATGCATGTACATATTTTGAGTTTGGACCATATTCATGGTTACCTAAAATTGTATCAGTATCTAGACAAGGTGTAACAACTATTTCTTCACTTGAATTAGGTTCTTCACTTGAAGTGTGTTCTTCACTTTTACATGTGAGCAACAACAAAGGCTTTTCTAAGTATTTCCTATTTTACGAAATGGTGAATATACGTGTTCTTGAGAGTCCATCATATGATGATGTCCTAATTTAAATCTCTTTTTTGTCTCTGGAGTTGAATATTTCTCCATATTTAAAAGTTCTATTTAATGCTATTTTTCCATCACCTGTCAATTTTTTGTGGTTTTTAAGTGTTTTTCATAATAGTTCTTTTTACAATTTCACTATTTGTCTAGAATATTTGGTAAGTTATAAATGGCTCATTTTGAACATCTAATGGAAATTTTGTACAATGCTATTTGTATATCCTATTTATGCTCTTTATCAGTATGTTTCAATTTGATCACCACACTGCAAAAGATGTGCAGATATAACAAGTCAATACTTGAAATACTTCTTTGCACTATATTAAATAGAACTCGTAAAGCTAATGGGTAGCAATAACCTATGAAAAATGGGTATAATGTGATAGAATTAATTGAAAATTTGGCCTACATTACATGGCACTAAATATTATAGAAAAATAGAAAAATAGTAAAAGAGCTATTAGAATAACAACATACATGGAAAGAAAAAGTGACAAAACCGACAGACAGGAGGAAACATTTGGGTGATGGTTGGGTAGGAGTTAATGGTGTTGCTAGTTGGGTTTTCCTGCTTGTTGCAGGGGGAAAGGTGGGAATATTTTCTTTCTCAAAAATTCTCTTTTCTATGGTGTAGGAAAAGTGGAAGGGAAAGTGACATGGGCGGAAATGAAGCCTTTTCTATTTTGAGGAAGAAAGGAGAAAATATTATTTGTTTCTAGTCTGCACATTGAAAGGGAAAGCTGAAGGTCTGAGTGCACATGGACAACTTGGAGGAGAATACTGACCAAATTGAGGTGATAGGTACTATCCAATAGTGTTGCAGAGGGTTTTACGACACTATTTGGGTTTCTTGTTTCTTAACACCTACGATTTTCCAACATGAATTGTTGCAAAACCGAATGAAGTGCGTAGTATGAATCACACTGTGTTTTGGGTGAATAGAGGCCCCCTTAAATGAGAGATGTGCTATTTGATAGAATACAACACTATCTATATGTTTGTATATTTTCATTACAAAACAAAGGTTGGGTATAAGTAAAGGCAGGCTTAAAAACATATTGTGTTTCCCAACATCCACTACACAACATTCATCACTTTCAACAAGTTTATTCATTATTACAATTAAGGGAAAGAAATTGATGTTCTTTCTTTTTTTAATGTACACCTAGATATACTAGTTTAAAAACTAGAAAGGGTTTCATTATGTTGTGATGTGGAGGTTGAAAAATGCAGTGTGTTGTGAAGCATGCAATTTTTATATATTTGAAACTTAAACATAACAATGGAAGGTGTGATTTGGAAGAATTTCATACTATTTTGTAACATTCCATGTTGTGTAACCATGGGCATTAAGAAGCAAGAAACCCACCATGAGACAAACCTTTCTATTTAAACAAAGAGATTCACATAACTGAAACCCAACAGTGTGTTTCCCATTCACAATTATTTTGTGCACTTTTTTTTTTTCAATTGACTAAATTTAAAACACAACAATGAAATGTGTGAATTGGAAGACATTCATACCATTTTGTAACATTCCATGTTGCACAACCATGGGTTTTAAGAATCAAGTAACCCACTATGAGACAACCCTTTACATTTGAACAAGGAGATTCAAATAAGTAAAACCCAACACTGTGTTTTCCCAATCACAATTATTTTGTGCACTTCTTTTTTTAGTCATGCAAAATTTAAATGCAATTTATGCCCAAATTAAAAGTCCTTATAAATTTTGAAAGGGTTTTAAATACATTGAGACTGTCTATATTACAAAAGCTCTTGAAGGAATTGTTTCTGTTTAGTAAGAATGCATGTTGTAAAACCCTAGGTGTTAAGAAACAAGCAATGAATATACTGTTCTAAAACCCTGTGCAAGTGAGAAGACACAATGTGTTTTCCAACACTACAAATAATGTGAGCATTTTACTTTTTCCAATTAGATAAAGAAATTGAAATGACATTTTGATTGTAGCAAAGAGTTCCAGATTTTGAAATTGGACTTTATTAAATTCTTGGCACCTCTTTTTGCTATTTGCAAATAATGCTTTCAAATGCCATGTTTTTCTGAGTTTTTCTCCATTCCAAAATATGATTTTGAAAACTCGCTAGTGCTGACACATTTTCTCAGCTATGGGACAGGCCACAGAGTGAATATCTGACTGTCAACTCTTTTCGTCGGTGCTATTTTTTGTCTGACCATCTTTTCCATTGGAGCATTTTGTTCCAATCAAATGAAGAAAGTGGAATGAGATTTCCACTCTAGCAAAGTGAAATTTGAAAGTGGACTTCATTACATTCTTGGAGCATACCAAAAGAAGTTTGATAGATATTGTGCATGGTTTCTGATTCTCTAAACATTATTCAGTTATTTCACACATATTTCCACAATGGGTTGTCAATTATTTCATTAGGAAATTGCAAAATTTCATATTTCCCATTGCTCGCTACCACCCTACAAAATGTAGCTATGGAAAAAGGGACCTCGTCTAGGATTTTTGATATTTGCAAATAATGGTTTTCAATGACATGCTTTGGGCTTTTTGTCCATGCTGAACAATTATTTTGAAAACAAGATGACTGTTATGATGCATGTGACATGCATTTTTTTAGAGAGAATAGCCTACTCCCAATTGTAGAAGGTGATCTCCTTGCGGCATGGCTTACAAATGATAATGTATTGCCCTTCTTCACAGATAAGATATGTCTGCTTATCATTGCTAATTAATTTGTGGATTCGATTGTGTAATGATATTTGCATGAATGTTTTAGATCAAACTCCATGATCCAACATCACAATGACTGATGTTGTCTTCTTCATCATGATATTGGATCACAGAGTGTGATCCAAAATGTTGATGCAAGAATTCTTACAGAATCAAATCCACAAATCAACTAGCAATAATCAATATGGATTGTGGAAAATTCATAAATTTTATGTTTGATTATGTTATCATTTGAAACACATGTTTATTCAAGGACAATAGCTTGATTTTACTATATTTTGTAGGGAGATTAGCTTCTACCTTGCAATTGGATGTTGCTATTTTCCCTAGAAGAATGCATGTTAGAGGCATCATAACACACAACAACCCTATGATGGAATGGCGTAATGTGGAAAATAATTGGCGGTTGCAAAACACTATGTGTTTTGAGTTCTTTCATTCTATAGGTTGGAATTTGAAGGTTTGAATGCATGGGGTGAAGTTGTAGGTGTGAGATATATAAAAGCATCCAAATTCAACTGAGGGGTGATTAACAAATAGGGATGTTGCTTGTGAAGTGTTTGTAAGTGTTAATTGGTTTGTAGGTATAATTACACCAAGTGTTTTCCAACTTGCAACTACACATTGTTGGCCTTGGCATTTTATGAAAACATCAACCTCTCCATGCCCAATACAAGCATTAGATAAAAGACATGTCAACATTTCATGACAACTGGGCATCTTTGGAGCTACTTTGCAATATTTGTAAATCATGCTCTTCTCTCCAACACACATGACCACCTCTTCCACAATCTCATCTAGTCAGCTCCATGTTTTAGAATTGAGAAAGTTATGCTTGAAAGTTTCCCAGTTGTCATGAAATATTGTTGTGTTGGTAGGGGGGGAGAAACCCTATGTTTTTTCCATCCTGCAACATTTTTTGTGCATATTGTGTTTGAAATGTATAACGGTATTGAAATGGAATGTTTGTTGCAAGTAAGGGTTGTTATAAAATATGGAGGTAAACTTAAATACATTGTGTTCTTATAGTCTGCATAACATAGAGTGTTGTCTTTCAAGAAGAATTGAGAAGTGACAAACAACCCTTTGTATTTTCCATCATGCAACTATTTTTTTTTAGGTGCAAATTTTGCTGGAAGCAAGGGCAATTATAAAATATGAAGGTGGAATTCAATACATTGTCTTCTTATGGTGTGCATAACAGTAATTGTTGCCTTTGAAGAAGATTTGAAAAATGTGGGACAACCTTGTGTGTTTTCCATCTTGCAACTATTTTGTGCATGTTCTATTGAAAATGTATTATGATATTCAAATGGAATGTTTGCTGCATGTAATGGGTTGTTATAAAATATGAATGTGAATTCAATACAATGTTTTGTTATAGTCCACATAACAAAAAGTGTTGTCTTTCAAGAACAATAGAGAAGCAAGGGAAAAACCTGTTAACCAAATTGAGGTGGGGGGAGTAACCAATAGGGTTGTTTCTTGTAAAGGGTTTTAGAATAGTTTGTGGGTTGCATGGTTTATAAAACTTTGTGTTTTCCAACCTAAAAATTCAAATAATAGTTTGAATATCTTGAAAAGGTTTTCTTATTTAGACTGTATGAATGTAAAAAAGGAATTACCACAAATTACAACTCTTAGTTATGGTATAAATTGCAATTCACTATTGTCATGTGATTGAAAAAAAAAAAATAGACAAAATAATTACATGTTGTAAAACACAGTGGGTTACTTGTATAGCATTTTACAACAATGTGGGTTGTGCATTTCAAATTCTTCTTTTCATTGAAAATAGATATGCTTGATTTTGCAAATGGTGGAATAAATTTTGGAACTTTAACTATCCATAACACTTGCAAATTTTTTACAGTTTATAGGAAACCAAGGATGCGAGGAGTAATGGGAAAATTGCTACCTACACTGAACAATGTCATTGACGTAGACAACACACCTGAAAGGGTGTGTAGTGGCACATCTTCTTCGAGGTAGTCACGTTCATGGAATGTGCAGGTAATATCTGGTAATTACAAGATGCAATCAAATGTATAATTTTAATCTCTACTAAGTGGTTATGATGTTGACTAGAAAGTGGGAATGTTTTAATTACGAGGCAACAACGATGGTACAGATGAAGTCTCCTCATTTGAGGAAAATAGTGAACCCTAAGGCAGCGACGTCTTCAGTAATTGATTGTGAACTTCCAATTTCCCTTTCCTTCTTATGTGTCAATTATGTTTTACAATTTTAGTTACAAAATATCATATTTGTTACAAATATGATGATTTGGGAAGTGTATCATTCCTTTCAATTTGGAAAATAATCTATGAAACCATCACACTCATGCCATAGTCCACAACTGCAAGGTAAAGTGTGCAAAGCGTACAAAGGGAAACCCTAAGGATGGAGAGGGACCCAATGAAGCATAGGGTGATGTGGTGGATGGGAAGGTAGATATAATAACTGAATTATTGCATCATTTTGTTGTGTGTATATGTTGTGCATTCAATTTGTTTGAATATCAAATATATTAAGGGTGGGTGCATGAAGTTGGCTTACACTTTTGTGGCCAACTTCAAAAAAATATTGGAAATGACATAACATGAGTGTGCTATAAAGCGCTTGCGTAATTTAATTTTAAAAGAAAAAAAAAAAGTAAAAGCTATTCATTTCTCTTTTCTATTTTTCTACTCTATCTGCAGCCAAAAACTGTCATTTTTACACTCGCATTCTAGGAGGAGGAATTCTTCAAAATTCATCAAAAATAGTTGCTTTTCATTCACAAATATGGTGCCATGACGATGAAGAGGTGCAGGAGGTAAGTATTGTTTGCTATTTGTTTTGGATTTCTTAGTTTCAAGTTGATTTTTTTTTGTTTCATGTTAGATTTGATTTTTTTTTTTAATTTGTAGGAGATGCAAATAATCCTAAAAATCCTTAACAAGAAGAATAAGAAAATCATACTCAACAAAATACTCCTCAACAAAATCAACCTCCCCCACCAATCACTCAACACCCTTCTGGAACTCAACAAAATTTGAGGAGTGAAATTGAAAACAACAAAAAAAAATTGAGGATCTTATCAGTAGGTTGAGTGATCCAAATGATTTAATTGCAGAAAGAATGACACTAGAAAATTCAATGAAAGAGATGTTAAAAATGTCTAGATTCAATAACCCAAAAAATAACGGGATGGAAAGATAGGAGGTAGGTAGCTAGGGCATATTATGCAGATAAACTATCATATAAACAAGTAAAAGATTTAAAAATTACTAAAGGTGATTTGTGCTCTGTATTCACTAACCCTAGAACAAATAAAAATCTTAGCCTCAATGCGAAGAGGTTTCCTACTCATTGGTGCCACCACCAAGAG
Source organism: Sequoia sempervirens (assembly GCA_007258455.2). Taxonomy (NCBI): domain Eukaryota; kingdom Viridiplantae; phylum Streptophyta; class Pinopsida; order Cupressales; family Cupressaceae; genus Sequoia; species Sequoia sempervirens. Next base: position 99,776 of record VDFB02179204.1, read on the forward strand.
ATTAGGAACTATTTTTATGATAGGTGGTACTTGGTCTTTGATTACCCACTGTGCAATAATTGTGAAGTCCCCCAATATTTTCTTAGGAAACTATACAATGAGTTCGTATTGAACCAAATCCCAAATTATTTTGATATGGGGGAGTTCTAGGGGAGAGGTGGAGGATTGGCTCAGGATAGGCCCGGTGCACAACTGGATCCTACGCTGTAAGGGAGATGACCTCTCGCTAGGCTACCTCATGATAAAATTGTTATGCCTATCATTGCAAAGGAGAGTGCTGATGTAGAGACATTGCAGGTGATCAACACTTTGACCCAGAGTGTCATCCATCATACTAGCCCTATTGTAAAGCACCATTGAGGGGAGTCTTTGGGTGGTGGCCTTCAAACCCATGTGTGTCAATCTTGCAGGGTGACTTGTTCATATGACCCCACTAACACTCAGGAGGTTGCTACGCAAGATCCATATGCTACTACAAAGGATCTATATGCTGCTATAGGGATGGAGAGGATGGCCGACATTTTGCATCGTGCATATGGCATTGATAGTCGGGTAAAAGTCAGCATGTTCATTGAATTTAATTTATTAAATTTTGATTCTGAAATGCATGATTTACTAATTTAGTTTTATTATTTTAATAAAATTGTAGGGTCACAATGTTGAGTCTGGATACACTGGTCCTCCACCTACTTATTTCTGTAGTACACCTATCAGTGGGGTATGTAAATAGTAAACAATTTTATAAATTTATTACATGTTAATAGCATTGTTTTACGAATGGTATATTAATATATGTGATTTTGGATGTCGAATAGGCTAATATTGGTGGTTTCAAGCAAACACCTCCTAGTGCCAGTGGATTCACTCAAATGTACATGAAGGTAATAGAATAAAGAGAACTTAACTAATGAATTATACTTAATAGATTTGAGTAGTTTATATTCATATTTTTGGTTACATTGCATTACACATCATTCAAACTCAAAGCATTACTTCAAATTCCATAACTAATAACTAGATGTTGATAGATGAAAAAATTTCAACTATATAATATACTTGTTTAGAAAGTCAACATAAGCAGCAAAAAACAATTACTTCACATGGAGGCATGTGCTTGCAAAGGTGCACCACCACGACAAACTATGGATTCTTGGAAGAAGTCTATGAAACCATAATAGTAAGCAATATCATAGACACAGTAGTTAGTGATGTAGAGCATCATATCAAAACACTCAATCATCAGGGTACATCTGATGTAGAGCATCCACCAAACACCATCAACATCATTACTTCAAGGGATTTCAATCCCAAATAGAATCAAGAGAAAACCAAATATAATTTCATCAGAAATCTACTTTTCATTCAACCAAAATCCACTCAAATTCTCTTAGCCATTTCATAGGCCATCATTCATCATTCCACTAATCAGTATTCCAATTGACTCATTCAAAGCAAAAACCATATTAAAGAAAAATTTGACTTAATCAATTAGATTCACATCATTCTTAACCACAATAAAAACAACATAAACCTAATTATTGACACTTGAACAATTCATCCTTTCATTTATTCACCAAGGAAAAAATCAACTAAACCATACCTCACTGTTATCAGTCCATTATCAAGCACTGTACTCACCATATTTTGACTGCAACAGTCTATTTACAGGTTACAAAATCTTGCTACAACAAAATCTTGATTATCATCTTGTGGTTAATCACCAATTTGCTCAAAAGGCTTCATAATAGTCACCCATCCAACCATCAAAGTCACCAAACCTGTCTTATACACCTTAACCAAATTTAGTAACATCAATCATATCATTAGTTTAATAGTAACCAAGATCTTAATCATATCACAAAAGCTTTGAACGGATACAAGTCAGAAATGTTGAAGATAAGAGAGATTGCCACCCCAGGAGGTAGCTCTATTTCATAAGCATTTTGGCCAAACTTGTAGGCCACCTTGCAAGGTCCTATCTTCTTCATCATGAGTTTGGTATACTTTCCTTTTAGAAGTCTCTCCTTCTTCAAGTGTGCCATCACCAAGTCTCTAACCTTGAATTGGAAATTCCTCTTCTTTAAATATGCCTTTTCCTTATACTTCTCAACATTCTTTTGAAGGGTTTCCTTCACTTTTTGATGGATATCCCTGATTGTAACAAAAAAGTCCTAACCTTGAGCACTTCTCCTATCAACTCCTTGTATATCTCTTAGTTCATAGAGCCCTCTAGGGTGCATGCCATAGACTACATCAAAAGGGATTCTACCAATGCTCCTATTCATGGAGTCATTATAAGAAAATTCAGCCTGAGGTAAAATCAGATCCCAAGCTTGTCCATGCTCCTTGGAAATCATCTTAAGAGGTTTCCCAATGATCTATTCAACACTTCATTTTTTGCATCCATTTGTGGATGGTATACTGAACTAAAGGACAAATTTTTTCCTTGAGTTTCTTCCACAAGGTCCTCCAAAAGTGACCAATGAATTTAGAATCCTTGTCAAAAACAATACTTAAAGGCAGTCCATGTATCCTAACAATCTCCTTAAAGAAGATACCTGCTATATGAGATGCATCATTGGTGCATTTGCAAGGAAGAAAATGTGCCATCTTACTAAATCTATCAACTACCACAAAGATACTATCAAAAACTTTTTGGGTTCTAGGCAACCCCAAGACAAAGTTGATACTTACACACTTCCAACGCCTATTGGGAATGGTCAGTGGTTGATAGAGTCCTTCATTTGATGAAGTTCCCTTTGCCATTTAACATACTGTGCAACCTTCCAAATACCTTCTCACATCCACCTGCAACTTTGGACAATAGTAAAATCTCCTAGTTCTAAGGTTTTGTCAAGGCCAAAGTGATCTCCAAGACTCCTACTATGTTTCTCCTTTATGATATTCTCCATCATTGAGCATTTATGCACACACAATCAGATTCCTTTGAAGAGAAAACCATTCTTTAATAAAAAATCAGAGAATTCACTATGAAAAGAATTCAAATGCTGCTCACAAACATTGTATACCTCCTTGAAATCTGAATCTTCATGATACATATCCTTCAATGCTTCAACCCCAATGCTTTGGAGTTGGATATCTTGCACTACAAGTTCCCTTCTACTGAGAGAATCTGCCACTTTATTTGCTTGTCCCTTCTTATGCTTTATTGTGAAAGTATAGGCTTGCAAAGACTCTACCCACTTCATGTGCCTATGACTGAGTTTGTCCTGTGCATTCAAAAAACTCAAGGCATGATTATCAATATAAACAACAAATTATTTAGCTAACAAGTAGTGCCTCAAATTTTTGAGGTCTTGGACCAGAACATATGATTCCAAATCATAGGAAGAATAATTCCTCTTTGCTTCATTCAACGTATCACTATAAAATACAACTAGTCTTCCTTCTTGGCTCAAAATAGCCCCTATTGCTTGATTTCTAGGATCACAATCAATGGTAAAAACTTTATCAAAATTAGGGAGAAAAAGTATAGGTTGTTGTGCTACTCTCATTTTTAGACATTCAAATTGTTTATTAGCCTCATTGGTCCAAGAAAACTTACCTTTGTTACCTCCTCTGATGGTGTCCAAGATTGGTGCACAAATTTGGCTAAAGTTCTTGATGAAATTTCTATAAAAGCTTGCAAGTCAAAGGAAACTTCTCACATCTCCCATGGATTTTGGTATTGGCCAAGTAAGAATAGCATCCACCTTTGAAGGATCCATCTTCAAATTTCCCTTGGAGATGACAAAACCAAGGTAGACTAGTTCTTCCTTCATGAATTCACACTTTTCCATGTTGATCAGCAGCTTCTCTTGTAACCTCCTTAGTACCATGTCAAGGTGCTTCAAATGTTCTTCTTTAGACCTTCTAAACACAAGGATGTCATCTAAATAAAATACAACAAAATTTCCAATGAAAGGTCTCAATACCTCATTCATTAAGGCACATAAATGTACTAGGGGAATTTGATAACCCGAAGGGCATCACCAACCAATCATTGAGTCCTTCATTAATCTTAAAAGCTATCTTCCATTTATCCCCCTCTTTGATCCTTATCTGATGGTACCCGCTCTTTAGATCAATCTTGGAAAAGTAAGATGCTCCTGATAGAGAATCTATGAGGTCCTCCATTCTTGGCATCGAGAACCTATATCTTATTGTGATCCTATTAATGGCTCTTGAATTAGTGCAAAGCGCCCAATTACCATCCTTCCTTGGTTCTAGGATAGTAGGAAAAACACATGGGCTCAAACTCTTCCTCACTAGCCCTTTATCCATCAACTCTTGCACTTGTCTTGCAATCTCCTCATTTTGAGTAGGTTTCATCTTGTAAGCAGCCTTATTGGGCAATGCCACCCTTGGAATTAGATCAATATGATGGATTATATCCCTAATGGGAGGTATGGAACTAGGTAATTCATTCACCGTTATGTCCTTGTACCTTTCCAACAACTCTTGGACTTCCTTTGGTGCATCTTCCTTCTTCTTTGTGGGTAGATCTGCTTCACTTTTTGGCTTCATAATCAGGAAGAATCCTCTTCCTCCTCATTCCTTCAAGGTCTTCATGAACTCCTTCTCACCCACCATCAAAAAACTAGGCCCTTCATGCTTTGCCTTGTCTTCTTCTAGGAGAGGTGAAAGGTTGTAAGTATTCCCATCCTTCACAATGGAGTATGTGTTCTTCTCCCCATCATGCTTGGTATTCCTATCAAACTTCCAAGGCCTACTAGAAATATATAGTTTAATACTTGTACTCAAAATTTTGTTCATTAGATCTCATACATTATAAGTCATGACGTGGATCTCGCTATTGTAACTTTTTTGTGATTGAATAATTTGTTGTTTTATTTTTAGATGTTGGTAGTGGGAACACGTTCAAATGTTACAAGGGTAATGGATATCAGTGTTTCATCTGCTATACAATCCTCCATGGCTTTGATAGAGGAGATATGAGGAAAATTACTAAATTTCAATTTACATTTATTGTTATAGATGTTAGTTCTAGTAAAAAATCAAACCATTATTGATTCACAATTTAATTCCTCTTTGGATGGTTTATATAGGACTTGAGCACACCTGAGCATCGAAATACAAATATTTCCATCGTGGAGAGTGATCATGAGATGGCTGTAAGTGATTATTTTGTTAAATATATCATTTCTTATAATGTAATTTCTATATATTAATGTCTTTACTTATTGTAATAGTTAAAACTTCACTAGGAGGTAAACTATAGGAGGAGTAGCAGGAGCATTGCTTGAGCACTACATAAATGAGTGACAGTCTTATTGCCATCAGATTACTAAACAAAGGGAAATAATTTATTTCCAGAGCATGGAGAGAAATGAATTTTGATTCCAAAGCCCTTTGTTGTATGCCTAGACATGGCGATTTTGTACATATCTTGTATTGGATATATTTGACATTGTATGCCTATATGGCATTCGAGTGTAAGCCTATATGGCTATTTTGTAACTATATTTTATACTTATATCGACATATATTGATGTATGTGTACATGGCTATTTGGTTAATACAAATATTTTTTATCGATGGTGTCCATATTTTCTCTTTTTGACAATGTCAAAAGCATGGCTGCATATAGATTAGGCAAAAGACTTTTCCTTTTAGATTAGAAATGCATGGAACTTTCAAAAAGTATCCTTGATATTACAAAAAAGATATGTGTTTATACCATAGCAGCAAAAATATTTTGGGGAAAATATTGGCAAACCAAAAGTATAAGATTTTATGAAAAAAATAGGAAAAAGTCTAAAAAAAATCAGAAAAAAAATCAGATTTAAAAAAAAAGGAAAAAGTAGAAGAAGAGATAAAAACTTTTTTTTTTTTTTTTTAAATGTATTTCTAGAGCATAGAGATATAAAGAGGAAATAAAATAAAGAGTTTAACTAATAAATTGTAAAAAATAGATTTTTGTAACTAGTTTATATTCATATCGTTGATTACATTGCATTGCACATTTTTCAAACTCAAAGCATTCTTCACATTGCATAACTAATAAATAGATGCTGATAGATGACAAAATTTTAATTACAATATAGTTTTTACAAAGTCAACCTAAGCAGTTATGCAATTACTTCACATTGCATAACTAATAACTAGGAGAAAATCCCAGTTGCATTTGCTTGTCATGGCATTCTATGAGACCACATTTCTTTGAGGCATTTTTTGAAACAATTCACTGCCTTGTCTATACTACCACATTTTTGATACATGTCTACCAAATATTTTGTCAAATAGTTCACTGCCTTGTTGCTATGGCTGAAAGCCTAAAACAAGTGCTTTTGAACAAGCTATGGATGCTTCAAAAATCTATCAAAAGCATAATAGTAAGCAATATCATAGACAAGGTAGTGAACTCTTTGAAAAATTTCTCAAAGAAATGAGGTCTCATGTGATGGAATGCCATGAAAATCAAACAATTTTGATTGTCATGGCATTCCATCACCATGAGACCCTTCATTTTGAGGTATTTTCAAAGATTTCACTGCTTGTCTATGCTAACACTTTTTTCATACATGTATATCAAAGGATTTTATCAAACAGTTCATTGCCTTATGGCTAAAAGCTCCAAAGGTGTTAAATTATGACTGTCATGGCATTCATCACATGATTATATTATTTGAGGCATTTTTCAAACAACAAGGTCTTCTATGCTACCACATTTTTCATACATGTTTCACAAACAATTTTATCAAATAGTTCACCTCCTGGCTGCTATGGCTAAAAGCCTAAAGGTATGCTTCAAAATGAAGCTTGCTATGGATGCTTGGAAAAAAATTATCAAAGCATAATAATAAGTAATAGCATAGAAAAGGCAAATGAATCGCTTGAATAAAAAGCCTCAAATAAATGTGGTCCAACAGGTGGAAATGCGACAATCCATAGCACTTTCTTGTCATGGAATCTCGGCCAAGTGCCATTCCCAGGCATCACCATGAGGCCACATTTCTTGAGGCATTTTTTCAACAAGCCCGCTGCCTTGTCTATGCTACCACATTTTCTTCATACATAGTTTACCAAAGCATTTTATCAAATGTACCACCTCCTTACCGCTATGGCTAACAACCTAAAACAAGTGCTTCAAAACAAGCTATGGATGCTTGGAAAAAATCTATCAAAGCATAATAGTAAGAAATAGCATAGACAAGGTAGTGAATTGGTTGAAAAAATGCCTCAAAGAATGTGGTCTCATGGTGATGGAATGCCATGAAAATCCATAGTAATTCTTTCTTGTCATGGCATTTGTCATGCCATTCCATCACCATGAGACCACATTTCTTTGAGTAAGTATTTTTTGAAATAGTTCATCGCCTTGTCTATGCTACCACATTTTTCATACGTGTTTACCAAAGCATTTTATCAAATAGTTCACCTCCTTATTGCTATGGCTAAAAGCCTAGAATAGGTGCTTCCAAACAAGCTATGGATGCTTGGAAAAAATCTATCAAAGCATAATAATAAGCAATAGCATAGAAAAGGCAACAAACTGTTTGAATAAAAGCCTCAAAGAAATGTGGTCTCAATGGTGGTGGAATGCCATGACAATCCATAGCAATTTGCTTGTCATGGAATTTGTCATGACATTCCATCACCATCAGACCACATTTATTTGAGGCATTTTTTCAAATAGTTCACTACCTTGTCTATGCTACCACATTTTTCATACATGTTTACCAAAGCATTTTATCAAATAGTTCACCTCTTTGCTGCTATGGCTAAAAGCCTAAAATAGTTGCTTCAAAACAAGCTATGGATGCTTGGAAAAAATCTATCAAAGCATAATAATAAGCAATAGCATAGACAAGGAAAAAAACTATATGAATAAAAGACTCAAATAAATGTGGTCTCAATGGTGGTGGAATGCCATGAAAATCCTTAGTAATTTTCTTGTCATGGCATTCATCATGCCATTCCATCACCATGAGACCACAATTCTTTGAGGCACCTTTACAAACAGTTCGTTGCCTTGTCTATGCTACCATATTTTTCATACATGTTTACCAAATAATTTAATCAAACAGTTCACCTCCTTGCTGCTATGGATAAAAGCCTAAAGTAGGTGCTTCAAAACAAGCTATGGATGCTTGAAAAAATCTATCAAAGCATAATAATAAGCAATAGCATAGACAAGATATCAAACTATTTGAATAAATGCCTCAAATAAATGTGGTCTCAATGGTAATGGAATCCCATGACAATCCATAGCAATTTTCTTGTCATGACATTCGTCATGCCATTCCATCACCATGAGACCACATTTCTTTGAGGCATTTTTTCAAATAGTTCACTGCCTTGTCTATGCTACCACATTTTTCATACATGTCTACCAAAGCATTTTATCAAACAATTCATTGCCTTGTTGCTATGGATAAAATCCTAAAAAATATAATTTTGAACAAGCTATGGATGCTTGGAAAAAATCTATCAAAGCATAATAGTAAGCAACAAGCTATGGTCTCATGGTTTTTTTTCACGTGAAAATCAGTGTGATTTTATTCACATTTTTTTGCAGGTTACAAAGACTTTTTTTTTTTGCCAATTTTTTGTTTTAAATGACATTCAAGTTTATGGTGGTTTTCTTGTTTATATGATGATATGTGATATTATAATCCTAATTCATGCTTCTAGGTTGCATAGATATATATATATATATATATATATATATATTTTACATGTTTTTTGTACCAACGAACCCAAAACAAACTGAACCCCCCTCCAAATTTTTTTGGCCAAACCGGCAAACCGAACCCCCAAACCTGAACCTCAAAACCTATTCCAACACTCTTCATTTTTCCTACATAAACTTAATTGAACACCAAATTATTTTTCCCCTTGACTTTACCCACGTTTACTCCCTCAAACCTCTCTTTTTCATTCAAAACCCCTATTTTCCCAACTAGGGCATGTCATGCCATAACATAATTTTTACCTCCCTGTCCTTGTAGAACCTTTGAACACATCAAACTCCACAATCTCACCCTATTTCCAACCTATTCTAACTTATTTTCAAGCAATTTCTTCTTTTCGCCTCTTCTAGCCTTGATTTTAAGGGGCCTCAATTTTGAATTTTCAACAGGGGTAGTGTTAGTAATCTCTTCCAATGCCCTTACTAATGCTATTTTATTATTCCTACTCCCTATCCTAATTACATCAAGCCCATATCACCGATACATAACCTGAACAATAGGTGGAATGGCCTATTTCAACATACTACACTCAAACCCTTAAGGGATCGACCCGGTTGAACATAGCTCCTAGTGATTCCGCATGTTTGGGTGAGAAAGATGACCATTCCTAGTGTGAACATGCCTATTCAAATGCATTGGAACAGTCCATTTGGTCACATGAGTTACAAAATGAAAGTTGCACCACATTGTAACTTTCCACTACTTCCATTTGACAATTTTTCCATCAATTGAAATCTAGATACCACAAGAAAACCACTCCAAGATAATGAAAACCGAGAGAAGTTATTATAGATGGGCCCAACATGATCCCATGGGATTAGGTGGGAAGTTTCTAAGCATCATAGTGTCCGAGTAACCTCATGCTGAAGTTTGCAGCCATTTTTCCCTTTAGATCCTTAAGGGATCAATCCAGTTGAACATAGCTCAGAGTGATTCCGCATGTTTGGGTGCAAAAAAGGAACATGCCTAGTGTAAAAATTCCTATTCAGACATATTGTAATAGTTCGTTTGGTCACACAAGTTGCAGAACGAAAGTCGCACCACTTTGCAACTTTCCACTACTTCCATTTGACACTTTTTTCAACTGAAACTTCAACACCACGGGAAAATCACTCTGAGATAATGTAAAATGAGAGAGGTTATTGTAGAGTGGCCCAATGTGATCTCATAGGATTAGATGAGAAGTTTCTAAGCATCACAGTGTCTGAGTAACCTCATGCTGAAGTTTACAGCCATTTTTCCCTTTGGACCCTTAAGGGATTGATCTGGTTGAACATAGTTCAGAGTGATTCCATGTGTTTGGGTGAGAAATATGACCATGGATAGTGTAAACATGCATATTCAGACACGTTGGAATAGTCTATTTGGTCACACGAGTTGGAGAATGAAAGTTGCACCACTTTGCAACTTTTGGAATGGCTGAAAATCATCATTGAGATTTGGCTTCATCAAAATAGGGATGTTGCATTACTTTTATGCCTAAGATTCTCTTGGATGGCTCATAAATCTGCATTTTTTGCAAGAAGACACTATTCAATGTTTATCGGGTTACTTATAGATATGCAAAGTAAAATAAGACACGATAGCATTGGCATCAAACAAATTAACGTGGATACAAGTATAAATTATAAGAACCATTGTGCATATACTTACAAATTAATCTAATGAACCATCTGGATATGCTCTACTCATTATTGTGTCAAGTATTGCCTCATGGTCAGACTCATGGAACTTCCACAAGGTCTTGTTCAAAGTTCTTCCCCCATATTTTCTCAAACAAACATTGGATGCCACAACAAGATTCGAGTAATGAAGAATCTTACGATGCGTGTCAAAGTCCTCAAACAACCAATGTTTAACACTCTTATGTGGGTACCTTCTAAGCCACGTTCTAATAACAAGAACTGAGCCTGTAGGGTATTCAATGTTTTCTCCATCTATAACTGGGGCTTCCAATTTCTTTTTAGCCTCAACACAATGACACAAGTAATAGTCTATTCCCTCTTTCTTTTCTTCATCTACAATAACTGCATAAACATGCCCTACATTGATATGTGGATAAAATCACTCGAAATTAGTCAACATTACAAATACAGTACAAAGTAAGATAACAATATGGAATTTGAAAAACTAAGCAAGTAGATATATTACCTAGTTGAACTAGATCTGATACATGGTCAAAGTCGACCGATGATTCCATCTGTGTTAGTTCCAATGCCATCGGAGGGCGATATGTGTGAAGTGGGGTAAGATAACTTGTCAACCATTTGTCAACCCACTCTCCTAACTCACAATCATTCCAAGCTTGCATTATACATGAAGAACAAAAGCATGCCATCTTATGTGTATCGATACTCCATGAAATTGCATTTGAGCTAAGGAAAGACTGTAGCTCACTCGATCCTATTAGTGTACAACAATCATCATATGGTGCAATGTTAGTATCATCCATCAACCTAAAAAATATATGAACTAAATACACACCTTCATTACTTGGATCCATCGAAGCATTACACCACTCAACGATTGAACTTGCATCTATCAACTTTGCACTATCTTTATACTTTTAACTCTTCTCGTGCTAATTATTTTTTTACACATGCTCCTACACCATCATGCTCCCCCTTTCCATGCCTGACCTCACAAAAGTTCCACATATGCTAAACACCTGTAGTGAGATGCATCCTGCACAACCATTAGAACATGCACACATTCTTGAACTGTGCTGCATAG
>VDFB02179205.1:0-11251 GCA_007258455.2 Sequoia sempervirens
TTCTTCTAACATAGCCCCCTATCTGTAGCAATCTTAAACACTCCATTCCCTCAAGGGGTGGAGATTCCTAAGTTTGAAAAATATGGTGGTAAAGAGGATCCTCAGACATAAGTATTTTATTTTAACTTGATGTATACAAATTTCTTTCACCACGATGCTCTAATGGCTAAAATTTTTCCTCAATACATTACTAGAGTGGTACTGTTCCTTGCCTAGCAATTCTATATTCTCATTTGATCAACTTGTTAATCAATTTCTTTGGAAATTTCAATCTAACATCGATTCAAAGATGACCTTCTTGAATCTCATCTGATGTAAGTAGGGAGAGCACAAGAAGATCACTAATTTCATTGCATGATACCAAGTTTTGTTTGTACATAAGGTATTCATAGGCAACCTGCAACAATATTAGCAAGATAAATTTCCCTTGATGAAATATCCTTCTTTAGCACATTTGTGTGTTTCTCTACAGGAAGATCAGTAGATGGTTGTTCAGTTTGAGGAACCCTCCTTGCAGTCCCATTTCAAAGGAAGATCCATAGTTTCAATCTCAAAAAAAGGTAAATCTATTAAAAATGTAGTTTCTGCAACTAATGATCAAAGCATCAGGTGCAACATAGATTTTATGAAATTATTTGAGTCTTATTCTTCTATTTTGCAGAAGTTGTTGAAGGATGAGATTATAACATTGGAAAATCCTTGACCTTTGAGGGAGCCCTATCCCAATTGGTATGATGGAAATTCATTCTTCCAATACCATCATGTTCATGGGCATGATAATAAATGTTGCATGCACCTACATCATGAGATACATGACTACATTTATGATGGTACCATCTGTATCGATGGTAAGAAATTAAATGCAAATAATTCAATGGCAAAGGAAAATAGTGAGTTGCAGATTTATACAGACTTATTTCTGTCTCACTCTACAAAATTAATTAGTGATCCTTTCGATGTTTCTCCTAAGGCCTCGACATATGTAAATGTGGTCATGTTCACTCCTAGTCCTCCCCCTCAGCTTGTGACTAGCTTGTTAGATGTGATTTTCACATCGTAGGACTTGCCCATGAATAACAAGGCCTCTAACCTATATATTCATGCTCACCTTAATGGAAACATTGTGACAAGAGTCTTATTCAACCCCATGAGTTGCATGAATGTTATCACAAAAGAGACTCTTTTGATTAGTTCTTTACAAAGGGAGGAATATGAGAAGATGAAAACTACTATACCTATGCAAAATGGTCTCTCTTCTTTCGAATAGTTCTATAACTCTTTCCATCCTAGTAGGACCTAGGGTTTTTGATACTACTTTTGATGTCATTCCAGAATATATATTTTTTTAGGGTGAAGTTAGGCATCCCGTGGCTAGCTTCCATGAATGGAATCACTTTCGTTATTCACAAATTTCTGAATTTCTCTCACGAAGGTGTCATGCATATTGTATAGGACACTAGGTATCAACCATTGTTATCCCATGGGGATTATTCCTTGGATAATTTTTGGCCAGCCTCGGTTAGTCCACTTCCTCCTAGAATGAACCTACTTTATCAAAATTACATTAAGTATAAGACCGAAGGCAAGAGGCAGCTCAAAATGACCCACCTTTTAGCACAACAACAAGCTCCCTCTTCCTCTTGAAAGGGGAAGTGAAAGCCTTTCCACTCTCATGGCCCCTCTTCTTCTTCCAATTCTACTATCCTTTATGCTACTTCCCCTCACCTTGTTATGGAACCGTCGACTTCTCCTCCTATGTGTTTGTTGGGGATTCCAATGGTGCTCGCTTGGCCAAATCCCAAGCATCCAACATTTGAAATTCCTATCTTACCCACCATGCCTTGACCCATTTTGTATAGTAGGGGGAAGAGTCCCCATGGAGCATCTTCTATGTCTTGACCTCTATAGCCTCCTACTACTCCTACCTCTAAGGTAGTGGATGGAAAGAGGCCCGTTGTTGAGGTGCTTGAGTCTATTCCCCCCATTGTTTTGTCATCATCCTCTCAATATTTTCCTCGTATTCCAGTCCAAGAGTCTCTCCCTCCTTCAAAAATGGTTGTGATGGATACTTTGATGGTTGAACAAGAGTCTTTTGTACCTTCTTAGGTTGTGGCCTGTAGGCCCCAAATTCATAGAAACTACCTTATGTGAGTTCCCAAACATCAGAGGAGGGATTTTTCCACTAAGTAGGCCACCTTGCAGAAGAAGGAAGGGGAGCCAACAACTCCCACTTTGGCATCTTCTACTATGTCCTCCTCTTCCACTCTTCCTACTTCAGTTCCCTCTACCTTAGTCTTACTCTTAACTCCCCCTATGAGTGTGAACGATCCTCACACAAAGAGTGTGTAGGTATTCATTTCTCCCTCGGTTGATCATCCCCTTCTAATGACCCTTCTAGACATCCTGTCCTTTTCTAAACCTATGGACATGCCTAATACCTCGATGGTGTCTATTGTTTTTTTCTTCTCTTCCTCCATGCCCTTTGCTTCATCTCTGGGGATATTGTATCTCTTGATAAAGAGAAAGATGTAGGATGACCCTATTAGCAATGGGAATTGAAAGAAGGGTTTTCCTTCTTTGAAGGGTGGTTCTATGTTTGCTTGTGATGTTCTAGTGATAGAGAAAGCCCTGGCATCCTTAGAGTTCATCACTTCTCCTGAATCATTTAGTGAGGCTAGCAATGGATTTCAAGTGTCACCTCCATCACCTTTTGATTTAACACATGGAACTCTTGTAAAGTGCATATTCAACTCTATAGATGATGTCCTAGCCTTATCAACAATATTTGTGAGATCACTAATTGTCACCTCACAGGAACTGAGTGGAGAAAACCTCAATGGGCCTTCTTCCTTGGCTCTAGTTGTAGGAGGGTTAGAGGGTACCCAGCTGATATTCCACCTTTGCAGGCTCATCTTCCTTCCCCTTATGATGATCTAGATTGGGAGAATGAAGACCTCTTGGTTGATTAGGACTATTGGTACCTCTTCTTTATATGTAGATTAGATCGTGTGTTTGTGTGTTGTGCTACCTCTTCCTTGTTTTATATATTCCAAGATTATTCTCTCCACCCTCACAAGTGCTTGGATATACGAGTATTTTTATGTCATAAAAATCCTCTATTTGTTACACCATTCTTCTCTTTTTCATGTATTGATTTTCGATAATTGGGAATGATCCAAAGTGTTATGGGCATTTAGGCTTCCCTTCCATGTTGACCCAATTTTTTATTTTCATTTTTTCATGTTCCTTCTTCACATGGTCTAATATAGTAGCATGTTGATGATAATTTATTTATATATTGGGTGAGTGTAAGCTCATGGGGGTCCAAAAAGTGGCAATATGACAAAAAAGTGGCTAATTTTTTTTAATCCAAATTTTATGAAATAGAAAGGTTTTATTAATAAAATTGTCATCTTTCCAAAAATATAAGATACACCTTATTTGGAATTAAATAAATAATTATTATTGATTTTATACATACATTCTGGCTAAATTCTTGATTGATAGGCTGATTGAAAAAAATTCTATAATTCTTAAATAATTTCACATTTTTTTAATTTGAAAGATGCAACACATTTTACGCTCCCATACTACGTGATAAAAAAAAGAAAAAGAAAAAATGAAATTTCGTAAAAATTTTACCAAGTTATGGTGGTCAAACAAACAAGTTTTAATATTTTTAAAAATTTGAAGTAAAAAATTCAAAATTAATTATTTACTTCCAAAAAACTAAAAAAAAAATGTGGCACATCTAGGCATGTGTTCTCTACTTATATTGAATGTTTCAAATAAATATATTATTTTTTCTTGTATTTAGGTTGGTCAGATATACACCTGCTTTTTATTTTTTCCTAAAAAATTTAGTACTACATTGAAATTTCAATTTTTCACCAAATAGATTTACTTTTTTCCAAAAAGGGAATAGTATTTTAGAAACTTCATTCAATTTGCTACAAATCCTTTTGTTACATATTTTTCAAATTATATTAATAACTTATTCAAAATTTTATGTCAAGTTTCCTAACTCTTTTTTTCTAAATTTTCATTGCCACTTAAGGGTCTAGTTTGGACCCCCATGATCTTGCACTAACCCTAGTATTATATCTATCTATCTATATTTATGAGTAGCTTTGACCCCGAAATATCAGATCCCCTTTCTCTTGTTTGTTATGTCATTGTCTTGCTCCTTTCTTTTTATATCTTCTATCTTCTTTGCTTTTCTTATGATGGTGTGGTGCTCATGTGTTGTCTCTCGTGTGTGTGAAAAAATTACCATGGCTACATCTCATCATGTTCCATGGGCCACAACATCACTTTTATTCTTGCTTTTCTCTCCTTAGGATGTCACATGCCTTTGTGTTTAGCAAGCAACATCCTAAGGGGGGCTACCATACTACTTTGATTTTCAAAATATGTATTTGATGGCTAATGAATCCCTTCTTGAAAATCTCTATTTTTCAAAAATTGCATTCCTTAAAAAGGACCCCTAGTGGAAGACTCTTCCTTCATCATGGGTTCATAAAGAAAAAATTTAAGAAACTTTCCTCTAAGGAGGGAGCACATTTTCCTCTAAGTGTAGTCCTTACTTTCCCCTTGTGAGGGGGCATTCTTCCTTTCAAATACATTGATGAAGTGAAATCATTCAAAAGGATCCCTTGATGTTGAATTGATTTATGAAAAATACTATTGCACTTTCAAATAGATTGTCCCTTGAGTGGACCCCTTTGGAAGCTCTTCCTTCAATTGTTAATTATCTGGCTGACTATCTACTTGTCTTCTTATGTGGTTTTTTTTTTATAACTAACATGTTTTGACAATGAATTAACATGTTGCTTTGCAAATGCACTTGTGAACTTATTTTCAATCAGACTATGTTGAGCCTCTTATATTCGGATTCCCTTAGGTTTGGGCACCTGGGGGCACCCTCTTTTCAAGTATGAGGACCTGTAAAGTGCTTTCATCCTACAGGATTTGTTTGCCGTTGGTCTGCAAGCCTTTGGTGCACTTTGTTCAACTCTCTTCATGACTGAGTACCTATGGAGCCATTTTCCTACCCTGCACTTTCGAGCATGCCATATTATGACCTACTTCCTTGATGGTTCAAGTATATTTCCTTGAAACACTTTCAACCTACTTTACCAAACACTCATTAGCACTCACATTCACTAAATTTGGGGAAAAATTGTATAGTGTGAATTTGTACCCCCTTCACAAGTTCCCATTTTACACCCTTTACCTTAGAAAAATCAAACCTAACAATGTAATTCCACATCCTTTGTTCGTACTCCATCCACTTGGCACTTTTATGTAGAGTTGATGGGGAAATTTTTGTCAAGGATGTGCACACAATGCATGGACATCTGTATGACACACTACCATCCTGATAGGATTCATGCCTCTTGAATCTACAAAGGCTTTGCATTCACCATTAGGGCCAAAGTGTAACGTATATGTGCCTCCCATTCAACCTTTGAATGACTCTTTCCCTCCAAATTCATCTTCAAATTCCTTTCTTTCTTATTCATTCCAACTTCTTCACAATTCTTGACAACCACTTCACATTATCATGCTTCTACACCATCCTAGAGCATAATCTCGTGACTTTTGGGCTATTTTTTGCCCTATCAACACTTTCATTCCAACATAACATTTTTCACATCTACCATACAAGATGAAACTTGGTGTGTTGTGAGACTTCCTTCAGCATCACTATGGCCACGTCAACTTTTCCATAATTGTATACTTGCATTCCTCTCTCACTAGACTTGAGTTCCTCTAGTTGAGCATGGTATCATTTGCTTACTATTGCATCAATTTGTTGGATTTGAGTAGCATAGTGCTTCTTGTAGTATTTGGTATCCTTTCTTTTCTAGCATACTTTCTTTATTGTATTTCTATTTCTCTATCTATCTAGTTGTTTGTGGAGGTAGAAACACCAAAATAGGGGTTTGATTGTAGAAAGCCCCAAAACAGCCCCAACATTTTTCCCCGCTTGGTTGTGTGTAGGTATTTTTTTGTGTGGAGCTTGTGGGAGAACTAGACCTTTTGTAAGTTGAACACTTACCTTTCTTGTTCTTGTCATTTCTTATAGCATTTCTCTTAATATTTCAATTATCCTATTATTTCTTGTTTTATTCATCACCTCAAACTTCAGTAACTAATCTATTAGTAGGTTTTTAATGCCTCTATCTGTCCTTTTTCATTATTTTTCCATATGGATGATAGTACACCTATGAGATGCCAGTGCATTGTATTTTTGTCCCTATTACACATTATTCTCCTCTAGTAGAGAGTTGATAGAATCGTAGCCTAGGTTCCATAAACTTGCTCTCTTAGTCCAAACATAACTTTCAAGTTAGTAGATCAGATAGAAACATTGAGAGTGCTCTTCATTCTCTACCTTGGGAATTAATCACTATCCTAAACACTTATCCAACTTGAGATAGATTAGGGCAGCCTTCCGCTCTTGACTCTCTGTGACCTAGAGCCTTGGAGTGGTTGATCCCCCTCCTCTACAACAACAAAAGATGGTGAATGTAATTTTTATGACAACAAAGTCCACTATGTGCCATTTTAAATAGATCTACCATAAATATGCATATAATATGCCCAATATTTTTTTGTATATGTGTAAAAACACAGTAGAAAAAAAAAGAAACTTTAAGTTAAAGAGGGGGAGTAAGTCATTCATATTCCATATGAAATTTGGAACCAAAATATAAGTAAAGCTGAAATATAGAAATGAAAAGTCTAACTATGAGTTGCAATACATTAATATCAATAACATGAATTTATAAATTCAACATGTGGGTATGTGCAGGATCATCATGGAAAAAATAGGCCCTTAAGTGGCGAAAAATTTAGAAAAATCAGAGGTAGGAAACTTGACATAAAATTTTGAATAATTTATCTATATTATTTCAAAAATATGTAAGAATAGAATCTATAGCAAATTGAATGTAGTTTCTAAACTACTAGGTTTATTTTTTTTTAAATCTATTTAGTGAAAATTTGAAATTTGAGGTAGTAGTACTTAAATCTCCGTGGAAAAAATAAGAAGTAGGTGTCTTCCGACCACACTAACCACAATAAAATGATAATAATTTTTTTTATAATATTTTAGATATAAGTAGATGACTCATGTCCTAATGTGTGATGCATATTTTTGTGTTTTTTCAAGTAAATAATTAATTATGATTTTTCTATTACAACTTTTAAAAAACATAAAAAATGTATGTCCGGACCTTAATCTTAACTTTGTCAAAACTTAATGAAATTCATTTTTTTTTAATCCTATATTATGTGAAGCATAGAATGTGATGCATGTTTTGATTCAAAATTGTGATACTGTTTGAAAGTTATATATGTTTTTGAATTAGCCTATCAATTAGAAATTTAGTCATAATTCAAATAGAAAATGAATAATAAGTATTTATTAAATTCAAGTTAAAACATAATTTATATTGGTGGAAATTTGAGAATATCCTTTAAAAACCCTTTTTGTTTCATCAATTTTGGGTAAAAAAAAAGTCGTCAGCCACATACCCATCATATCCCCACTTTTTGGCCCATCATGATCCTGCACATACCCATGTGCTCACTTACAAATTAATCCAATGAACCATCTAGGTCTTATCTATTCTTCATTGTGTCAAGTGTTGCCTCATTGTCATACTTGCACACCTTTTACATGTTCTTGTTAAAAGGTATACCCCCATATTTGATCAAATGAACATTGGATGCCACAACAAGGTTTGAGTATTGAAGAATCTTTTGATGCATGTCAAAGTCCTAAAACCACCAAACCTTAACACTCTTATGTGGGTAATGGGTAACTTGTAAGGAATGTTCTAGAAGAACCATTGATCATGTAGGTATTTAATATTTTCTCCATTTGTAACTAGGGCCTCCAATTTCTTTTTGGCCTCAACACAATGACACAAGTAATAATCCATTCCCCCATCATTGTATTCATATGCAATAAGTGCATAAACAAGCCCCACATTGATATGTGCAACAAATTATATGAATTTAGTCAATATTACAAAAACACTACAAAGTAAGATAACATTAGGAATTTTAAAAAGTATGCAAGTAGATATATTACCTAGTTGAACTAGATATGATATGTGATCAAATTCAATTGATGATTCCATTTGAGTCAGTTCTATTGTTATTGGGATTTGATACATGTGAAGTGGGCTAAGAAAACTTAACCACCATTCGTCAACCCACTCCTTTGACTTGCACTCATTCTAGGCTTGAATTGTACATGAAGATCAAAAGCATTCCATCTTTTTCGTATGGATACTCAATGAACCTACATTAGAGGTTCTAAAAGAGTGTATCTCACTTGATCTTGTCAATGTACACCAATCCTAATACTGTGTAAAATTAGTATCATCTATCAACCAAAAAATGTACAAACTAAAGACTTACCTTCATTACTTGGACCCATGGAAGCATTACACCAATAGATGATTGATTTTGCATCTATAAATTTTGAATTGTCTTTATACTTTTAACTCTTCTCGTGTTATGGCTCTTTTGATACATGCTCACCCTTTCCATGCCCAGCCTCACAAAAGTTCCACATATTCTAAACACCTGTAATATACTCAGTTCAAAAGGTAGTACTGAAACTCCCTAAAGACAACTTTTATTTATAAAGAAGAATGTAATGACAATAGATCCTACTGTAATGAATTTAGCAAAGGACATTGAGATGGAAGAGATTAAGGTTATAGAAGGGAAGAAAGGAAGAAACTATGTTGATATTACAGCAATGAAAACCATGATTTGTTTGGTTTCCCAAGAGCTGCATGATACTATAAGAGTCTAGCCAAAGCACTACAAAGGTTGAAGAATTCTCTAGGTTAAAGGTTCCAAGAGGGGTTAAGGTTATAATGATAATTTTCAAAGGAACCCCCCTTGAATGATCATAGATGTCAAAAAGTAAAAATAAATAATGATGAACATGGAATATTCATTTTAACAAAATCTAATCTAATCCCTTAGCAAAATATCATGCATTTGATTAAGGCTATGTATGTTGAGCACTCATAATTTAGAATACTTAGCAAAATCTAATCCCAAAATCAAAGCATTGTATTAAGCATGTATGATAAGAACAGATAAAGAAACATAAGAGAATGAAGGAAAATGTAAAGAATGTGTATAAAGACTTGGCATACCTTAAAAATAGTGTTTAGAATGTGTATTTTTTCTTCTTGCATCAAACTCCTCAACAATTTGAGCTTTTCACAAAATTACTTTCTTTTAAACATTCAATTGTATATAACTCTAATAGAATTACTAAAAACTATACAATTAACCAATGTATAATGTTAAATTATTGCAATTCAATCATAATTAACATTGCAACACTATAAACATGGAAACTTGAGTTGATATAATCAAATTTTATGTAAAAACTCTATTATTTCATCCTTCCTAAGTTGGAAAAGTAGAAAAAGGTGGTAGAAAGTTTATGCAATGGTGGTGGGATGTGTAAAAATTGCATGTTCTCTTCCCAATGGTATCAAAAAAATCCTTTTTGTTGGATCACATGTAGAAGCAGGAGAATAATAGAGCATGTGGGTCTGGATCATGGGTGTCCTAGCTATTTTACCATTTTTAGAGCAAGACAAGATGAACTTGCATTATAATGTGAGTGCACTTTAGCTTTCTCTAAAAGTGTTCATATTTCTCTCCAAAACACACTTGTGTTATGAAAAATATGATTTTGTAAAGGTTTCCTAACTCTTATCATGTTTCAATATGGGCTTGGGTTGAGATACATCAATGAGACCTAAATCCTTGACCAATTATGACATCTTCTAACTGTTATGTATATCTCTTTTTGTGTATGATTCATCACAAATCCCTGCATGTTCAAGCTTGTACATTAACCCTCAACCCTATATCTTAAAC
Source organism: Sequoia sempervirens (assembly GCA_007258455.2). Taxonomy (NCBI): domain Eukaryota; kingdom Viridiplantae; phylum Streptophyta; class Pinopsida; order Cupressales; family Cupressaceae; genus Sequoia; species Sequoia sempervirens. The sequence continues at coordinate 9,934 of VDFB02179205.1, forward strand.
CCTCAACCATTAAACCTTAATCGCTTAAATCCTAAACCCTTTACCTTTAAACCCTTAGCCCTTAAACCCTAATCCCTTAACCCTCAAACCTAAACCCTATCCCTAAAGCCTCAATCCTCAACCCTTAAACCTTAAACTCTAAACCCTATCCCTAAATCCTCAACCCTTGACACTATACCTTAAACCCTAATCCATCAACTGTATACCCTCAATCCTAATGGCTCAACACTAATCCCTCAACCATATACCCTCAACATTATACCCTTAACCCTATAGCCTCAACACTCAACCCTAATCCCTCAATCCTATACCCACAAGCCTATACCCTCAATCATTTACCCTAATATCTCAACCCTCAAACCCTCAATCCCTCAACCCTCTACTATAATCCTTCAATCCCTCAACCCTAATCCCTTAGCCCTAATCACTTAACCCTAATCCCTTAACCTTTAAACCCTTAATACCTCAAACCTTAATCTCTCAACCCTTAAATCCTTAATCCCTCAACCCTTAAACCATCCCTAAAACCCTTAATTCCACAACCCTCTACCATATACATTAAACCATACAACATCAATTATCAAACCTCTACCCTATGCATTGGACCTTCAACCCTAATCTCTTAATCTTATACCCTCAACCCTTAAACCCTTAAATCCTCAACCCTCAAACCTCAAACCTCTACCCTATACATTAAACCCTCAACCCTAATTCATTGACCCTATACTTTTTCATCTATCCATGGAATAAATTCAATGTATATAAATGGTTGTACCAGAGTTTTTTCTATTCATATTAACAACTACTCTATAAGGAATGTTTTTATGTGGTTCTAATGATTTATCAACTATCTTTGTAGCTATAGAATGTTTAATTCTATGTTATTACCTATTATCTAGATATACCAAAAGAGATGTATGGTCTAATGAGGCAATTATGAAATATTTACTTATGGGTGGAACAAGTTCTTCCATTCTTGTTTATGGTTTTTCTTAGCTATATGGTCTATCTAGAGGAGAGATTGAACTTCAAGACCCTTAATCCCTCAAAACCCTTAAACCCTTAATTCTCAACCCTCAACCCTACGCATTGGACACTAACTATAATCCCTCAACTAGACATCCTCAACCTTATACCCTCAAATCTATACCCTAATCCCTCAACCTTATAACCTCAAACCTATTCCCTCAACCCTCAACCCTTATCCCTAAATCCTTAATCCTTAATCACTCAACTTGTAAACCCTCAACCCTTAAACCCTCAATTCCTCAAGCATCTACCCTAATCTCTCAATCATCAATGCTAATCCCTCAACCAT
>VDFB02179206.1:0-38520 GCA_007258455.2 Sequoia sempervirens
TAAAGATTTGAAGGGGACTTTATGCGAATGATTTAGCGTTGATGTATGACTTCTCCTAAAACTAATCAGAATTGAACGGAATTGAATGGTTGCAGAGATTTAGAAAACTTAAGTCCTAGTCTAAATGCAAAGGGTATTGAGCTTGGCTTCAATGAACTTCAACCAAACGTTGTTTTGCCTCCTATTGGACAACTTCAACAAGGTTGGTGCAATCTTCAAAGGAGTGAAAAGATGTTCAAATCACGATTCAACAATGCAAATGCCATCAAAACGATGCATACATACACATGAATCTTGACCGAAGTTAAATTTAAAAGGTATTCCAGTTGACCACGCAGGACAAACTCACCATCAATAAGCTTGTTAGTGGTATGGACTTATGAAGCTCACTCAAATCAAACACAACCACCCATAATTAACTACTTGCATGAAAATTAAGTCCTACTTGAAGTTGAAGGAAGAAGAAACCTCACAAACTACTCATGACAAAAGTGGAGTTCACCATCAATGAAATTCTTTTATTATGATTAGCCTTCGTGACAATTTCTTACAAAATTCTCAAAGGAAGAATTCCCCTTCTCCTTCAAACAATGCAATGAAACTAAACTATTCTAACTCTCAAAAATGTCTACTCTCTAGTCTGCTCTGATATCCAACTGACTAACTAACTAACTAGTGTACAAATGAGGGGACTCCCCTTTATATAGCTGGCCAAACCAATGGATGACCCAGATCAAAGTATAATGGACAGCTCAGATCGAGCCACAAAAAACCCTAGACAAGATTTACCCTAAAAACCACCAGAAGGTGGAGTGGTGTCATTAATGATCTCAAAATAGCAGATTCCCCCTTTGACCACTATGGGCAATTAATACCCACTATCCCTCCAGAAGATTCTCGTCCATGACTTTGTTTCCATTGTCCTTCTCTCTGACCGCGTAAGCTATGAACCGGGCCAACACTGAATCAACTTCCTCTTCTGAAATCGCCGAAGTAAGGTTGAGCTGATATTCAAGAATAGCCACCATTTGCTCCTACCGATCGCAATTCTTTCCCCAAGTCTCAATAGACTCTTGCGTGCTTTGAATTATAGCTGAAAATGTAGAGATGTTCTCAAAGTCAAGTTGAGAAAACATCCTCATCTCGGAGAAGAAAGGTTGCAACCTTGCCTTCAATCCGTTTACCTCCACCTCCTCAGGAGTTAACCTCTTGGCGAACAACGCATCTAATGTATTGAGGATGCCTTCATGGATATGTCTCATTGCCCTCCTGATCTTAGATGACTCTGTCGTTGCCATGTCGAAGAAGCCCTTGCTAGTGAACGCAGTCGAATGCCACCCGAGAAAATCATATCTATTGCCAACTTGGATTACCCCTTCATTGAACAAAGTTTGCGTGGGTATGCGCATCAAAGCAGCGAGGCGAGGAATGGTTTTGTCCTGGAATATATGAGTGTCACCCCAAGCTTGCTCGATGTTCTCCAAGCGCGAGAGGATACCAGAAACACTCTGAAAAGAGGAGACAAGATCAGCCATGAATTTCTCCGCCTCAATGCGAACACTGCCTATCCACTTATCTCCCTCCTGAATAGCCCTCTTTACTTCTTCGAGCCCACTAACCGAATCTCGTGGCAACTCAGGCGGAAGTTCCACCACTGGAATCTCTTGAGCACATGGACGTGCTAGGTGTTGTACATATCCGACCAACGCCTTATGCTGCTCCTTCAATCTCTTATACTTTCCCTCCTTTCGTACCAACCTATCCTTCAATGCCTGGAAGGAATTCTCAACCTCTTCAACTACTTGTGCTCCGGAGGGACGCCCTAACTCAATTGTTGTGACTGTGTGATTCTCTGGCATCACGTCACCTAAGTCACAATCCTCCCTTGGAACGGCAACGCGAAAAGTGCGCGAACCAGCCTCATTAGTTTCCATCTTAGAATATTTCCTGGCTCTCTTCCTTTTAGGTGACTTACTTGTCCTATTCAAAAGTTCCTCCATTTCTACTGACAAGTCAACATCATCTTCTTGATCTCTCCTTATTGCACGTGAGAGCCAATTTGGAGCATTATGCTGAGTATCATAGATAATAAGGGGTTGTTCTTTTGTTGCCTCCACTTCACTAACTTCCTCCTGAGCAATATTTGGTCGAGGCTCATCCGTTTCCATATGTTGACTGTCCTCCTCAAAAGCTGCCCCAAGTGCATGATCAAAGCGGATATCTGTTTCTGTTTCTTCTCCCTCATCTGGCTGATCAGCACCTTCAGGAGCATTGGCACTTTGACTGTCCAATTCTATTGGCAATGGTTGGTTAACTTCTCCAATTTTGGGTTCCTCATTCACTCTAACCCTCTGGTCTGCAAACAGCAAGACTTCATGTACACTGGAGGATCATTCCAACAACTGAGTAGGTGAAGTCTCTTCTAATCTCTGCGGTTCAGGCTGAATTGGTTCTTCTTGCTGCTGCGGCTCCGCAGCCTGGGCAATCTGTTTCTTCTTCTTTGCCGACACTAGTGGCCTCTGATCACCCATGAGATTATATGAGAGGGAAATCAATCTTTTCAACCTGTGAACATGCCCGTCCACCCAACTCCTCGTAAAGGTCATGACAGGGATAGACAAAGTGTCTAAGTCTGTAATCTCTGGCTCAGCCCAATCCGGGGGTGGGATTGGCGTGTTCTTTATTGACTCGTAGTTCGGGTGCGTAAGTCTGGTATCTTCATCAACTTGATCCGGAACCTGGACCACTTCGCACTCTCTGATCAGCTTCAGGGGCAATCTGGTGAACGTTCTTCTAATTTCTCCTTCATCTTGTGCATTTGCCCAAAAATCCTCTAAGTGAACCTTGTGCCTATACTCTTCACCCTGCACAATTCCAATCTTCCCTCGAGGATCAAAATCCTGCCGGCTGGTATGGAGAGCGAGCTGGTAGAACTGCAATTCTTCCTTTGCCTCCTGGCTGCTTGCAAAGAAGGGAACTCCTCAAGCGAGTTTCTCAAAACAATAGGGAAGTGCAACCCTCCTTTCTTCTTCTTTCTTATAATTTTGTCATAGGCCACAAGTTGCCTAGACACCTCGAGCATTATCATTCGATTTGTAGGATACCTTGGCAGTCGGTAGGCGTATGAATGGTACCCTGGCAGCCTTAAATAGGTAAACTTGGGGAATTGGAAAAACCAAAACCCGTACTCTTTGATCAACTCCTGTGCTTCCTTAGATATTCTTTGTTGCAATCTTCCTTGAAGAGTCCTCGTGAGGTACATTGTGAAGGCGTCATTCACCCTCTTGGAATCAGAGGTGCTCGTGAGATGCAACTGCCTGCAAGATTCATGAATCTTGAATTGATTGAACCCACACCCAATTGGCTCCTGATATGCCAGCCCCTTGTATTTCATCATCTGAGCTAGCATGTAGATAACATACGAACTCATGTAGAATGTCCTCGTTCTCCTTAGATTTTGGAACTACTCATCAATGTTGTCACTAATCATTTGCGCCCAATCAACACATTGTTTTCCTTCAAGTATCACGCTGATATAGAAAAACATCCACGGCTCGAACACATATCCCTGCGGGCTGCCATTAACTCGACTGAGCAACATGATCAAGTCGCAATACTCCTATTTCAACTCCTCTGGAATAATTTGTTTTGGCAGCTTGGTGCCATGAGGCTTTGGCTTCCTCATCCATGTGGTGTTGATCCTCTTAACACACTTGTCGAAAGATGTGGCATACATCTTATCAGCTTTTGCCTTGGACTTGTACAACATTTTATCTATAGGTAAGATCCTGAACGCCTCGCCAATTGCATCAGGTGCGAGGTTGGCCAGCAACATGCCATCCGAAGAAACAATTGTCCAATGGTCCGAATTGTAGAAATTTACACACTCCATGATAAGCTCTAGACATCGAACTACTGGCAGGAAACCGGCTGCCACATACAATCCACTTTTTACAATGTTATGCGATGTAGAAACCCCTATTCTCACTATTTCTAAAACTGCTTTTTTTTTTTGCTTGTTTTGATTGTTTTTGGTTTTTTTGTGTTTTTTTGCATAAACAGATGAAGTGCGATTTTGAAAGAAATTGCTTATAAAAATTAAATAAAATATTACAAGTCTAGAAATGACTGAATACAACTAAGATTTGATAACATGCAAATTGAAAAGCAACATCATTCAAAACCTGGTTTGCTGATTGCAGCCGCCAGAAATGATGAAGAAATGGCACGGCTACCAATAAAATCACTTTCTCCCTCTGACAGATGATTGCCAATGAACCCAGAGGTATATGCGCCCCATTTGATGAAGTCACAAAGCAAAAAGTGAAGGCGTTTTTCCCTAGAGGAAAAGTACGGCCTATACTTGAAGGTACGGCCCTAGCAGCAACAAAGTACGGCCCCAGTAGCAGCAAAAGAAATCCGTACGGCCTTGGTAAAGATGCCAGATGTGAAGCAAAGTTAGGTCACTATCTGATGATTTCCGGATCCAAATCCTAAAGATATAATCTCTAATTAAGTTCTGTGATAACCTCTGAATGAAGCTACCTCTCCGATAAGCAATAAATCAGTTGATATTTCATAGCCTCTGAACTGCAACACTGAAGATGGCTCGTTCTCCAATGCAAGATAGATAATTGAAACCCTTGGTTCCGTTCTCTGGAAGAATAATTGATCAAAATCGATTTTCATAACATAATACTGTTTTCTCACAATGAAAATCCTTATATTCTCAAGAAGGTCGACTTTTCTCAAAAAAGCATCATTTAAATAAAGTTCGAATTCTTCTTTTAATAATTCCATAGTTGGACGCCTCTTTTTAATTAAAATGATTAATTAAAAATGGTCTCCTTCTCAATGATGGTCGACCCCTTAAAATAATCACTTAAGTTATAATATTAAATAATATTATAACTTTATAATATAAGCTTCAAAATAATTAATATTTATTTTGACAGATAAATATTAATATCTTCCTCAAAATAAGTCCGATTAACGAACCGTCTGAAGCCAGAGGATAAGTGATTGAATCTGCATACGACCAGACCATACTGCTAAAAATAGCAGGGGTGCTCCGCTAAGTGACTTCACTTACTAAAAATAGTAAGTCAAGCAAATGATGTCCGAACGACCCCGAACGAAAGCCAAACTGGTAGATTCTGAAAACTGAAGCCAAGCCAAGCTCCAACAAAACCCTCTATCCATCCTATCAGCCTACGAGGGTCACATAATAGGCTAATCTTAAGCACTAAGAAATGTCAACTGGAAGGGGACATTACATGCGAGGTCACTGTCGGAAGATTACCACCCTACCCATACATTCTTCTCTTGAAGACCTCGAGGTTGAAAGAACCGAGGTTTGTGTCAATCAAATTTCCGAACTTCAACACGAACTTTGATTCTGGAACAAAAGACTTCTTCAACTGCTTAATAATTGCCTGCCTCGAAGCATTTTCTTTGCCACATTCAGCATTTTCAGCTTTGGCTCCATCCTTGCTCGTTCCAGCAACATCACCTCGTCCACTTTCAACCATCTGCAAAACAAAAAAGCAAGCATTATAATTTTAACCTTTTAAAATAAAAACTTCGTGAGATGGCAAGCAAACGGAGTTGGCTGCAAAAAGAAAATGAAATTAATAACTCCAGCAGTAGAACTCCAACTCCAAACCTTGAAAAATTTAAACTTCGAAATTTTAGAACTCTGAACCTCAGCAATTTGCAGCCACAACAATTTCAGCTCTTCGAAAAAAATCAATCAGCAATCTCAACTTCGGATTTTATCTCAAGTCACACCGACTTCGAAAATTTGAACTTCACCTCTTCTCAACAACTCACTTCAGCAACTTGGAGAAATAAATTTCTCAACCTCAGCAACTTCAACTTCAGATTTTACTTCCTCTCAGCAACTCAGCAACTTCAGAGTTTTTAATCTCAGCAACTCAACCTCCAGCAACTCCAAATCTCAGCAGCTTGGAGAAATAAATTTTCTCAACTTCAGCTCTCAGAGAAATAATTTTCTCAACTCAAAATAATTTCCTCAATCAATTTCTCACAATCACTTTCAGCAATTCATTAATTACTCACAACCTTAGCACAATTTTCAGCTCTACCACTTCGTGAATAGAAATGAAAATCTTCAAAGTTTTTATAATTGAAAGCTAGCGCCTGATTTAACAAATGCCATTAATTCTCTTCATCATGACTTAGCAATTTTCCAATTTAAGAGAGAATATTCCCAGCCATCATTCAGTCGTCATAGAAATTTGCTAATCCAGGAGATTCTTTCCTCGTTTTAAATTTAAAATTTCCCTCCCGACTGCCAGTTACTTCCAGCTGACCGAAGTAATTTCGAGAAAATCATTTAAAATTCACTTCAGTTAAAATCTCATCCCTTTTAAAATGGCATATTAAAATTTAAAAAATTAATTTCGATGCCATTTAATTGCACTTGATAAATTTTATTCATTTCTCCAACGTCTGTGAAAAATCATCGTCAGCATTTTAAAATGGCTAGGCCAAATTATTTTTCGTCCGTAATAAACTCCAAAATAAAATCCCCTTGTGATCAAAATCTCCCGACTTCTAAAATTTGTGTCCAAACGAAGGGGGAATTTAATTTTTTAACTTTGGAAAATAATAATTTAATTTTAAATTATTTCTCCAACTTGAGCAATTTTAAAATCATTTGCCTAGAACAAATTTTAACCTTTTCTCCAACGCCTTAGGAAAATTTTAAATGCCATCGAATTTTATAAAAAAAATCTCCATGCCAAGTGCAATCAAGGGGGAACATTTAATTTTCCAACCTTTAACATCTATTTTTATCCCCCTTCTAACCAAAACGCCCACTGGAGGTTATGGTTTTATTTCCAACACCTTTTAATTTATTCTTCAATCTTCCCTCTTGACTTAGGCGCATATGGACCTATGTGTATTCAAATTTTCCACATTTAATAAAAATCAATACTTCCCTCTCAAGGCGCATATCATGGGTAACCTTTCACTTTCTAACACTAAGAAATTTTATCAATTTAAGCTCTCCAGGTGCATATCATGGGTTGGATTTTCACTTTGGGGCGCATTTAGCATGGGTAGTTTCCAATCCTTCACACTTAGAACATTTTAGAGTCTCCTCAAAGCTGGGCGCATATTATACATTGGGCTTTTACTTCTAACGCCTTAGTCAAAATTTCGCCTTCATGTTCTTTTCAAGGGTGCAATAGACATTGGGGGGGGGGGGGGTTTCACTTTTAATTACTTAGAATACTTTTAAATACGTCCTTCTCAAGGCTGGGCGCAAATAAGATCCCCTACTTCCAATTCTCTGACTTAGATAAGTTTCAAGCCATTCCATGAGTCAAGGCGCATTTGAGTGTTGATGCTTCAAATTTAAGAAATTTTCATCAATCCCAAGTTCAAGGGCGCATATAGGTGAGTAGCTTTTAATTAAAACACTTAGAAGAATTTTAAATCAATTCCTGGAGGTGGGTGCATTTACCATGGGGAGCATCAAATTTCAAACACTTAGAAGATTTTCACTCTCATTCTCTCCTCAAGGGCGCATTTGACCCCTTGAGCATCAAATTTCGAACACTTGATAAGATTTCATCCTCCAAGTTCCTTGGGCACAAATGGCCCCTTGTACTTTCACTTTGTTGAACACTTAGAAAATTTCTACACCCCCTCTCAAGGTTAGGCACATTTTGCCCTCTGAGTTTCAAATTTCTTGCCTTAGACAATTTTCATCAACCTTCAGCTTTTTAAGGCGAATTTTGATGCTAGACTTGAAAAATTATTAAACTTGGTGGATTTCATGCCTTTTCCAAATTTGGAGTGACTTGCTTGTGCTAACCCTAACTTGCCCTAACTTTCTATTTTTAGAAAGTTATCCACATTTCATGCTTTTGACTAACTTTTGACCCTGAAAGGCCTGATTTTGCTTTGTTTTGAACCCTGGGACGTGGGTAAGCCGCTGACACCTGGTGCCCGCATGCACATGCTATTTTTAGCAACTTACTAAAAATAGCGATTGCTCAAAATGTCTTCAAATTTCATGTGTTGAATGCCTGAAGTGTGTTAATCTTGACTGGATGCTTCATTTACATGACTTTCGTGTTTCGCCCTTGGATTTAGGATACCCTAATTCCTCTGTGCCAACCTGCTAAAAATAGTAAGTGCTTGACTTTCAATCCTCTACAACTCCGTTTGACTTGAAATTTGAATGTTGTGATCCTCATTGATAAACTTGCCTGTCCACACTGGCGCCTGATGCTGACTTTCTATTTATAGCCTATTTCAGGAACGCCTTACTATAAATAGTAAGTGCTCCGTTTGTCTTCAAACTTTACTAACAGACTCCTTGAGAGATGTTGATCATGGTGGGATACTTCAGTTTTGGAAATTTTGATGTCTGACCTCATTTTGAGTCACGAGGCCCGAAACCCTAATACACCTTGCATGTGCCTCAAATGAGCTTTGTTCAATTTCATTTCAGTTGCATGTTATTGTGTTTGTGATTTTGAAGTGTCGGGCAGCTGCCAAAGAGTACTTGCTAAAAATAGAAAGTGGATGAAACAATGACCAACCAGTTGTCAGATGATTTTGCATGTCACACTGCCCGAGAGATCTTGAAAAACCCAAAAAAATCATCAACATGCAAGCACTGGCTAAAAATAGCAAGTTTCTGAAGAGTGACCAATTCTGCTTGCATGTTACACCGTTGTGAAGCTCTCGAAAAACCCAGAAAGATTATGCTGACATGCGCCAAGAAAACCTGCATGCAAACCCTAATTATAGCCTCCGAAGGCTGAACGCTGAAAGTTGTCATCCTGTCTTGCATGTCGTATCACTGCGAAGGTCTCAAAAAACCCACCAAGAATATCCAGACATGCATCTGAAAACTCAACATGTAAACCCTGGAATTTGTGCCCCCGAAGGCAGAACTGCTAAAAATAGCAAGTTGTCCATTTCTGCTCAAATTTTGCCAGTGATGAGTTCAAAGTGCTCAGAATGTAGTGCAGTTGCCAGAACGTGAAAATCTCGAGAAGACAAACTCCAAATTGACACTTACTAAAAATAGAAAGATGTTGGAATTCGGTGAAAATTCAGGGAGCTTGCCGGAAGTATCCTAACAGCAAAGCTAAGCTCAGAAATTGATTAGCCAATCCAATTTGACCTCAAAGTTACCTGAAGACTGTAAACCCTAATTCATTGAAACAACCCTCCAGACTTAACCAAAATTCAAATCCAGGTCAAAAAGTAAGTACACCGTCAGACGGGAAGAACCGATAGAGAGAGATAGACCGAAAGACCCAAGCCAAAAAACCCGAATGAAGCAAAAATTAGGGGGTCCCCATTTTGAATGGGGCGATGTGTGAAAAGGTCACAACAGTATAGATATCATTACTTGTAGTCCATTTTTCGTATGATTTGATAATGCTTCTGTTGGAAGATGAATTACTCAAAGATGGGGGGGGGTGAATCAGAGTAATGTACAATTTTTCAAACTTTTAACTTCATGAGCAAATCAAACAATAACCTTGAGACAACTTTATGAACCCTCTTAAATTGCAAAGTAAACTCTAACACATCAAAGAACTTTTAGCAGAATGACAGATTGATAAAAGACTTACATAACAATGTCAAAGCATGATATTGATTGTTCATGTAAACTTGATTGAACAATTCCTTTTAATGCTTTATTTCCACAAGACTTCATGTAAATTTTGAACACTCTTATAACAGAATAAAATGCTTAGTCAAGTATCAGAGCATTGCGTGAATTGTATTGACAAATGACAGAATGAAAACACTTAGCACAGGGGCTAAAACACAAATGCACATAATTCACCACATAACACATTATTTTCCTGAGTGGAAAAACCCTCATGGGGTATAAAAAACCACTCGTAAAATGTTCCTCTTATTCATTCAAAGCGCACCAACTTTGTAACAATGGTGGAGCACCAACTCGACACCAAAAATTTTGAAGCACCAACTTCAATAGGAGCACCAACTCCTTTACAGATTTAGGAACACCCATTCTAAGGAGCACCAACCCCTTTTAACACATAACAGTGATAGCATCCTATCAGAACTCTAGAAGTGCAGATTTTGTAACTCTAGAATTACAATAGAAAACTATGAAAGATTTTCAATAAGCCCATTGAAGAATGTTCAACATCTTCTCAAATAATAAACAGATCTTCAATACAGAACAATTTTTTGTTTCACTTAAAGAGTACTCATAAAAATCTCTTCTTCCCTTCACCGATACAACAAAAACTTAAATAAAAAATGCATAAGCATCTCTGCAAACCGATTTGAAACTGTAAGAACAAACTTCGGATGAGATTTCAGAAACCCTAACGGATTTTTAACCATAATCATCAAGGATTAAGCATTTTAACAAAATCTTAACAATATAACTCATTTGTAACAGTTATGCCCAACTGTCAAATAACTAAGCAACAAAAATGTCATCATCTTGTGCATAAAACAGCTCCCTTTCTTTTCTTTTCAAAAACACAAATAATAAGTCTTTTAACTCTTTAATAACTATTTTAGCAAGAAAGATCTCAAAGCAAAACTGAAAACATGTGATGATTCCTTTGCCTTTACCTATTCACGGTGGGAGAAAGAGAAATAGATACCATGCATTCCTGTTGAAGACCATCGCAACTGCCTAGCTGGAAAATAGCATCGACAAGCTCTGCCGCTTGTCTTTCCAACTACCACAGTCAACATACATACTAGCTTATAGCTGGTATTCCAATTTCAAAACCAAAGAGATGAAAATTCCAAGCAATTCATCAGAAATCTGCAACCATAAACTCTCCATGGTGGTGGCTAGGGTTTCATATGCTAAACAATGAAACAATAATAACACTGCCCTATATTTCTCCCAAGTCATTCGAAGACTTTTCAAAATATAATAATCATTTGAAATCCAACATCATAATTTCTTAAAATCCACTGCCAAGAATCTCACTAAACATAATCATTTGAAGTCCGAACAAAACACAATGAATATGTTTTTTAAGTTCGAGATACCCATAATGCTGTCGCTGCGAAGTCAACCTATCCACATGTTCATTATTGTCCACGTGAGTCATGAATACCACAATGTCATTCTCTGCCCTCGACTGTCCAAGACAAAGTATTCTATAATTTATGATTAGGCCGACACAAACTAACATAGTGCCATGTGATAACCAATGTCGACTATCAAAGCCACAGTGCATTTTGACCGACAATAGATATTTCAAGGTAACCGGTGGTCACAACAAATAAATATGCCATATAAATAATGCTTGACAAAACTCTCACAAATGCTAAAATAATGTGAGAAGTAAATATATCACAAATGGCTTATGTAAAGTCATTAATTAAATTTTCAAAAAATGAACCATGCAACCTCTCATAATTAAAATGTGCCACCATTTATTCAATCTGAATCAAAGAACCTGTAGCATGATCATCAATTGAGCCTTGCATGATCCTGGAATAATCCTATGATCAATAATGTATCACTTGAAACTTTTGCCAAACAGCCATATATCACTGAAACCTGATCATGAACTACACATGTATCCAAAAGATTAGTCCAGCCAAAGATAGTAGAACTGAATAGAATGCCAACCATATCAAAGTGAACTGAGCACCAACAAATGAAAAATCAAGATACCAATCAAGTAATTATGCCAACTGTGCCAATATCAAATGAATATGCCAAACTGTGAATGCTGAAATGATATGCACAAAATTTTCATCATAATGACAACATAGAAACTGAGCCAGATGATATGAAATCATAGAGAATAATAATGCCAAGCATTAGTCAACTTGAATTGAATGTTATCCCTGCTGAATATAAATGTGGCAATCATTGTGGTATGTAGTCTTTGAGAAAACAAACTGTTGATCTGTAATAGTAACATGTAACTGCAAATAATATATCAAGCAATCTGAGAATGCATCCTGTCAACATGAATTATAAACACTGTCAGCATCAACATGTATCAAGATTATCAATATGTATCAAGATCCTGTCAAAGATAAGATCTGCATATGCCAAATAAAATCAACTGTGTAAAGCATCATATGCCATGAAAATCAAACCATCAAACCATCATGAGTCATCAACATGTAAATATGTCACCATCACTATGAACCAACTGTAAACATCATGTGACTGCATAAGTGTGAATCACTGAATACGAAAGCACTGTATCAAACCAATTTTAACATCAATTTTGACATCAAGGACAAACCACAAAACAACTGAAAGCCAACAGCTTCTTCAATTCATATTTCCTTTGGTGCCCTGATCATGACTGTCTTCTTGGTTGTACTTGTCATCTACCTAGTCCTTTCAACAAGCTGAAAAATGGATGCTATCTTCTGGTTTTGGTCGTAGATGATGTAAGATTGCTTTTGCATGAAATTTTATTGTAAAAATGGTATAGCTATTAAGGCTATAAATCTAAAGCAACATCTAGCTTCATTGGGAGATACATAATTATTAACTGCTATAAATACAGATTGCTGCACATTTCAAATAAAAATTCTTAGTGAACTCTGAATATGGCATTCTTTATTATTATAGTTTTTTTATGCTTTTGATATATCAGAGGCACAATAACAAAACTCCGCCTTTGACATCTGCAGGTTGAAATTAAAAAAGATGACAAGCAGAATGAGATCCGTATTTTTTCTGATGCAGGAAGACTTTTGAGGCCCCTTTTAATTGTGAAAAATCAAAGGCTATGCATATCTAAACAGCAAGTTGAAAAATTTAAGAAAAGTTGCAACCCTTTCAAGTATCTCATGAAAAAGGCCATCGTAGAAATATTAGGAGTTGAAGAGGAAGAAGATGCTCAAATTGCTTGTGGGATTGACATTTTACTGATGGCTGAAAAGAACCCAAACTATCAGCAATTTACTCATTGTGAGTTGGATCCATCTTTTTTATTGAGTCTCAATGCTAGCATCATCCCCTTTGCCAACCGCAATCTTGCAACTAGAACACTTCTCCAATCAGAAAAACACTCAAGGCAAGCGATAGGTTATTATGCAACAAATTCCCGTACAAGGTGTGACACAACATCTCATCAATTATTTTATCCTCAAAGACCTTTGTTTAAGACTATGTCTTCTGAGTGCCTCAAGAAGGTGGAGCTCTATAATGGTCAAAATGCTGTTGTTGCAGTCAACGTTCATTATGGATACAACCAGGAAGACTCATTGGTTATAAATCATGCTTCAATAGATCGTGGGCTATTCCGAACCATGCATTTTCACACATTCACATCAGAGGCAGACCATAATAATAATGACTCTAAAAGTTCATCTAGGCCAGAAGTAGATTTTGGAAAGCCCAACACAGAAAAGCTCAGGGTAGATAAGCTTGATGAGGATGGACTACCGTATATTGCCTCGGACCTTTATAGTGGTGACATTTTAATTGGAAAGGTGGATCTACAGTCATCTGATTCAAATTTCAGCCTCAAGTTGAAACATACAGAGAAGGGGAGGGTTGATCAGGTTGTAGTGGCAATCAATGATGATGGCAGAAAATTTGCAAGAGTAAGATTAAGAGAAGTAAGATGTCCATCACTTGGAGATAAGTTTTCCAGCATGCATGGTCAAAAAGGAGTTGTGGGGTTTATAGAAGAGCAAGAAAATATGCCTTTCACAAAAGAAGGCATTGTTCCAGATCTTATCATCAATCCACATGCTTTTCCATCTAGACAAACTCCAGGGCAACTTTTTGAATCTTCCCTCTCAAAAGTGATTTCTTCAAGTGGTGTTGTTGGTGATGCTACACCTTTTAAACCTATGACGATTGAGTATATCACTGAACAGCTTCACAGGTTAGTTTTCAAATTAGTTATCATTTGGGAATTTAGAAAAGTTGTTGGTTGAACTTTATTACATAATCCTGTACTGAATAATCAAGGAACTGAAATTTTGAGGATTTACTTTTAGAAATGACATATATGCCTTTATATTTTGTATTTAAGGTGTGGTTACGAACAGTGGGGTAAAGAGCAGATGTATAATGGACGGACAGGAAGTAAAATGCGATCAAAGGTTTTCATTGGTCCCACATACTACCAGAGGCTTGTACATATGGCAGAAGACAAATTAAAATATCGTAATCAAGGCCCCGTGCACCCTTTAACTCGACAGCCTGTTGCAGACCGAAAACGACATGGAGGTGTTAAATTTGGAGAGATGGAGCGTGATTGCATGCTAGCACATGGGGCAACTGCCAATATTTTGGAAAGACTATTTTATTTAAGTGATTTCTCTAGAATGCACATCTGTAGCCAGTGTCACATGGTTGCAGCAGTGATTCTTAGAGAGGGCATAAGAGGACCATACTGTCCTTTCTGTAAAACTGCAAAACATGTCGTAAAAGTAGATATTCCTTATGCCTGCAAATTGCTCTATCAGGAATTGTTCAGTATGGGTATATGTCTAAAGTTTTCAACTGTATTGTGTTGACTCGGCATTTCAGTCAGTTTTATACAACTTAGACATCAAATATATCAGTACTAGTCTAAATTTGTGATACATAACACTTCAAAAGAACATTTTATTAACTTTGATAAGTTCCTAATGGTATCAAGTGGAGTCAAGAAAAAACCAATTTGATCTACCTTTAATCCTAGTATGTCTTATACTGAAGCAGAAAAAAAATTACACTTAGCATTGGACACTTAGATGAAATTTTGATTGTTATGACTTAATATTATTTGTGATATGAAAATGTGAAATGCATGTAAGTATTGATCATAGGTTCTAATGGCTAATATTATTTGTGATATTAATTTATGAAATGGTAGCTCGTTTAAAAGAGGATAAAGTTAGATGATGACCTTTTTCCCTGATGCTTTTGAAATTTTTGTGGGGTACTGTTTCAGATTCTCAGGTCTATGATTGGAATGTAATGTGAGTTTCTGGTCATTACTATAAAATTGATTGTATAGTACTTGTGGGTTTCTGAGGTATGTTTGGAAAGTAATCTTATTTTGGAAAGCATTGGCAGCACTTTATTCCTTATGTAAAAACTATTTTAGAGGTGAATATGCATTTTTATTGCTTGCAACTAGTGTTCTAAACCATAACAACTCTTTGAATTTCACTGAGACTGATTGTACACATTATGCATGTATTTTGGTGTTCTCCAGTTTCTGTTTACCATCGTTATTGTAGTTTCCTTTGTACAAGCATTTGGAAACATAGATGTTAGTATATAGGAGGCATCAAGTCAGTGAAACTGACCTCTTGTACTCACGATCAGAAAACTAGAAATTGTTTTAAGTATAGACTAGCAATTGCACCTTGAGGTGCAATGAGCACCCTGAGAGGGACTCATAAGTTAAGGTAACCCCCAAAATATCAACTCATATATATCTTAAGTCAACAAGGTTCTAAATTGAAGTCCATTCACACATCATGGACTTCTTGCCTCTTTCTTTACAATTTTAAAATTAGCTGGCCATACAATTTCTGATTCTCCTGATAATGAAAATATGTAAAATTTGCAAATTAGGAAGATACCATCAAATATCAATACATAGACCAACAATTAGAGAAATCAAATTTGTATATTAGTATTGAGTTGTTATAGATGGCTATTCAATTGAGAGGAATGAATAAGAGTGCAGTTACAGTTATCAAATTGCATACTTCAAAAGATCAATGTGTATTATTCTTGATTTTCTTTAGGTGTTGATAAGGAAGATTCATTTTGTACAGCTTAATTCATAACCATAGTGGTTGTTCAACAATATGACTGTCATGTTGATTCTTTGTGATCAACATTGTAGCTATGACTATAGAGAGGTCAAGAATGATTTTACAATTAAAGGACAAAGTGTGGAGGATTTTGGGGATAATGTGTTGTACAAGTATATTGCAATTGTGAAAGAGGTCAATGTTAATGAATTGTATTTGATGAGTAATATATAATGTTTATTAAAATATATACTTAAAATATGACTATTAAGGTGTGTTTAATACAGTTATGAGTGTGTATATTCTATGTGACTTTGGATAGAAGGTGTTGTAAAGCCTTAGTGAAATTAAATAGAACAGAAAATAGCAATAGTATGCACCATACATAAACCCAACATGGGAAAAACTAATACAAATATTTAGATTAATTACAACCGTTGTAAGGGTGAAAGGTGCTTTCCTTGCACACTCGCCCTTAATTTTACATTGCTTTGCATGGGTATCTCAAGTAGATGGTCCTAGCACATGATTTTAACTAATATGACACTCTCATTGACCTCAAGTTTCCATTGACTCTAAAAACTAGACCTAACCTCTACTTAGATTATTCACAAATCATAAATTACTCTATCTCTTTTCAAGCTGAAATTGCAAGTACAAATTTGACCTAGATGAGTTATGCAATGCAAAGTTGACCCGAATGTCCAAAATTGAAATTTCACCATGGACCCAAGCCGACTTGATGTTAACTAGCTATTATGTGCCAACTCACACAAACACTTCAAATTGTGTGCCTAGGTCATGTATAAAAGGAAATCGCCACTAGGACATTATGTAGGAAGAAGAATCATTAGCATCATTGAGAATCACTCCCTCCCTTTTGGACTCACTCACTACTAGTATCTTTCCTCTTATAATCACCCATAAATTTTCCATTATAATGTTCTAAATTGGCTCTTTGTCAATATATTCCAAAACATAGATTCACATTAGGTCATTACATCACCCTTTAAATTTTTGTCCAAGCTCCAAATTATCTATATGTAAGGTTGAAAATGGCATATTGTTCACTTTTCATCTTACATTTTTGTATTCATTTTGGTTTCCACTCCTATAATCATATTTTACATATCATTCAGCCCATTTGTTGGATAGAACCTATTATTGATGTACAATGCACACATGATCAAACCTTAATTTGTGTCCTTACCTTACCCAAAAATTAGGAGGTTTGGCAATTGAAGGTGTAATGCCCCGCCACAACCCTAGAGGAAGTTGCAATTCACTACTTAAATGCACCAATTTTTTTTTGTTTAAGTACAAATAACATGTAAGATGAATACACATTGCCAACAACCTCTAAGGCCACGAGACAAAGATTACTTTAGAACCCAAACAACAACAAACATTAAGATAAACTGAAACATTAATCACTTAAGGAAATGAGACAACATACATTCCATACAAGATAACTTACAATGAAGGATAAGAAATACCAAAAGATTCCAATTAATAATATTTAAACAATAAGATTACAACACTCATTCCCCGAATGAGGTAATTCCAACAAAACAATTACATAATACAAATTCCACCTCGATAACAACTGAGGGGTAATAAAATACAATAAGAACTGAGAGAACAAGGCATGAGAAGAAATAATTCCCACGAGCTCTCCAGCTGGAAATCACGAACACACGAACATGAAGAAGAACCAACGAAATAAGAAGCACGCCACCCGACCATGGGGAATCCAAAAGGTTCCACTCCCTCCGTGCTAGGAGATAGTAACCAGGAATTCCTACACAGGACCATCTACCACTAGACACGGGCCACACAAATCTGATACAAAATAAATACTAGACCTCATCACATGACTGAATGGCCATACGTGCAACTCTAGGTACGATTCACACAACACTGTCATAGGTTACATTGCTTCCAGACATAGAATAGATCAAGAGTGTCACAAATATCAAATACAAACTGCTGAATTAGGAAGAGTGTCATCGCATAGCTCGTCAAGGGATATCCTATGGGAATCTTCCTAGGCCCTGGCCCCCCACTCCATGGGTTATCCTGGTAGCCTCTACCGAAATCCCGGCACCAATGCTTACTCATGTGGAACCAAATACCTCTTGTGAAGACGAGATAGATGATCTTTCCATTCCAGGCCTTCCCGTCTTATCCCAAGTCTCGTACTAGCCCTTGGGTCCATGAGCGAGGCACAATTATCTTGATTAATGTTTGATGCAACCTAAGCTTCTAAAAGTTTAGTTTAGTTATCACTGAATTAACCAACTTGCAAAGGGTTATCCTGGCACCACTTTGTGCGTCGGCCCCCATTGCAAGCCACTCTCCTAAGACAACCCACACGGTGAAAACCACAATAAGTAACAAGATAACATGACCTCTCCAATCCAAGGAGGTAACAAATCAAGAACTCACTCCAACACGAAAAACTACAAGGTTAAGACCCTCTCCAACACTGGAGGTAAACAAGGTCAAAACCCTCACCAAACACTGGAGGTAAACAAGGTCACATAATCCACTCCATACACTAGAGGAAAACAAAATACAAAATACCACTCCATCCAAAGGAGGTATAAACACATGACCCTCTCCTATTCCCAAGGAGGTACAAAACATCCCCGTTTGTGAGAACCGGGTGAAACAACATGGTGTCACATGCACATTTTCCCATGACACATCAAAATTGACTCACGTACCACAATCCCATACCCATACATGAACTCCTATCTGGAAGACTTCAACATTTACTCTATTCTCCCAACATTGAGAAAGTACATATAAACACTAAAAGCATTTCGAGCAACCAAATGCGCTAATGTTTGGATTTCCTAAATCCAGTCAAACACAATTTACATGACTTGCATTTATCCAATCAATCGAACCCATTTCTTTTCATGACATAGAAATATGCAAAGAACATATCATTTACTCTAAATTTCACAACCATGTTCCAAAATCAAGACATTCTAATAAATAACATCATCAAATTGGAATTAAACCAATCAATAACTCTACGTCTCACAATCATATACTGTAAATAAATCCACTTGGTTTATGAATCATTTAGATTAATTAATAAGTTCATCCTTTACTCTCAGTTCTGAAATCACACTCTATAATTAAACATCTTAAAAAATAAACATTTAGATTAAACAATTCAGTCTTTATTTCAACTTAACATTAAATAAATCCACTAAATCTTATCTCTACTTGATTACAGTTAAATTCCAAACAAATATACTTAATAGTAATTCAAACACGTTGACAACTTCAAGGGATTCAAACCAATAGTATATCTCGTTTCTCAATCACATATCTTAATAAAATCAACCTTTGAAGTAGAAGCATTTGATTATTTAAAATCTCTCTTTTTCAAATAAATCATTGGACCATTAAAATTCAATGTTCTAAATAACCCTTTTGAATATAAATTATACTTTTATTTTGATTATGTAACTATTTCATCTTAAGATAATCTATATTTTAAACTTGTCTATTTAATTCCATTTGCCTCAAGTATCCGTAATAATCAACCTGATTATAAATAATTCAAACATTTGATAAATAAAGTCATCTAATTAAAATAAACATTCATTATCACTATGTTTCACTATTATATTCAAAATCAAGATATTTTAATAAAATAAATAAATCAAAGTCAATATTTTAAAACATTTGATCAAACATCAATTTTCATTTCCTCAATACTAATGCGATAATCAAATCAGATTAAGTTCTTATTTTAGATATTCCAATAATATTTAAAATTCCAGGATTTCCCGTTCAAAATATAATTTTGAATAAAATCGATTGATTTCAAGAACTCCATTTATTTCGACTTGGTGATAAAATCAACTCCTTGAATAATTAAATATATAATTTATTTATTTTTAAATATATTTATTGCTAATTGTACAAACATCCTTAAATCACCCAAATTAAAAGTCCATAATACCAATTATATACACGTAAAAGTATATATATAATTAATCAGAAAACTAAACTGTTATATATTTAACACAATTATTGCTTAAAATCAATTCTTTAAAATTTACGTCTATTTATTAAAATATCAATTTCCATCAATTATAAAAATCACATAATCATTTTAAAAATTTCAATCTAACTTTTAACATTATTTAAATATGCCAAATAAAATTTGCATGTAAATAATTTTTTTATTTTTTATTTTTAAATATAATTTTAAACTCCCATTTAAAATTCCATATAACAAATTTTATTTTAATTAAAGTATTATTTATATATATATATATATTTTTTAATAACACACACATATATATATAATATTATAATATATATAATATTATAATATATATAATATATACATATAAAATAATATTTAAAATAAAATATAAACTAAAAAAAATCAAAATTTAAAAACTTTAATTAATTTTTTTTTAAAAGAAACAAAAGGGGTTTTCCCCTGCTGCTGGCAACCCCCAGAACAGGGGTTCGGCCCCTGCTGGGGACTGCTACGCAGCCCCGCCTCCACTCATGGGGGCGCTGCCTGGTGAAGGCAGCGCCTCCCATGGTGGAGGGGCGGCCATGGGCAGTGCCCAGCCGAAAAACACAAACCCCAAATTTTATTTATTTATTTTTTTTTAAATTTCGTTTTTAAACAAAACGACCTCCCCTGTATTTGACGAGTTTATACCAGATCAAAATCAAAACAAAAGATATATATACATATGATATATATATATATATATATACATCCAATTCCATTAACACAACCAGATTGGGCAAACTTTTATGAGGAAAGATCAAGAACGCAGATTTAAGGCAAAATAAAAAGATGGATTTTTCTGGGTTTACTCTAAATTGACAAATAAATCAAATCTTTCCTTTTAAATCATTTTTCAAGATCTATTGCAAGTTTTGAACGAATTTTCAAGGGTTTTCTTTGGATTCAACAACCTTCAAAGATTTCCAAATAGCATATCAAAGATTTCAAAAAAAAGCATGAGGAGGATTTCATCTATTTCAAAATGAACAAGCAAGATTAAAGAAGAACCTGATTTTGTTTTCTCCAAGACTTGAAGCCTTCAACCATGGTGTTCTCCAATCCTTCCATTGAATCCAACTCCAACAAAACCTCCATCTCCTTCAAGATTCCAAGCCAAAACTATAGCCCACCCAATTTTTCCCCAAATAGCAAGCTTAAAAAAATTAATGAGAGCTCATTTTCTCCAAAATAGGGTTTTTTTCAATTTGGTCCAAGAAAACCCTAAAATTCCCACTCACCCAAAATATAATTTAAAAACATGGGAATATTTCAAATTTTTAATTCAAATCCAATTTCAAATTTTTAAATTCTAAAACCCATTTCATAATTTTTTTAAAATTTATAAATCTCACTTCTAATTTTTAATTCATAATTCCCACTTCTAATTTTAATTTTATAAAACCAATTTTTGAATTTTTAATTCAAAACTCAATTTCGAATTTTTAATTCTAACCTTATGCATTTTCCAAATTTCTCATAAAATAAAGGGCATTTCAAATTGCAAAGAATTTATTTTCTCTATGATTTTCAAAAGTAAAATTAAAACACACTATCCTTTATTTATTTATTTTAATTTAATTGTAACTATTCAAATAGGATTTTAATTAAATCCTAAATATTCAATATAACTTCCATTTTCAATTTTATTTGAATATAGGTATACAATAACACCAAAATCATTATTTCGTTTAATATATCACTATTAATCTAATTAATTAATAAACTAAATCTAGTTTATTAATTAATCAAATCAATCAATAACCCAATAATTATTTTATTAATTTCATCAAATAAATCAATAAAATAATCACATTTCAACATTGCAACTAAACACATTTAATCATCAATTAAACTATGCAAGTCATTTAATAAACTTTAAACTTGAAATTAAATAAACACTCAAGGGGAAACTGACCAAGTTAAAACAACTGACCCCGACAACAACCCGACAACACACTATGACTAGGGTGACGACTTGTCTCGAAAAACCTAGCTACTATCTCCCAATCAATTACCGTTGGTAAATGGACATGCTCAGACCTGTGAAGCCAGGTGGAGTCGATGTCATGTACCTGCCAACCTGTAGCAAAGAACATGTCGAACGTGCAAAATATATATGTATATTATGATCAAACACATCGTGAAAAGGGAATCTCGGAATTGTAGGGCGCTCGCAAGCGAGTGATACAATCCATCCCTTTCACCAATACAATATCACTAACTGACGCATCTAACATCAAAGATATGATCAATAGCATACAACATCATTTAATCAGATATCTTCTAAGTTACTCCAAATCATGTCATAAGATAGCATCAGAATAAGATCACATCACATCAACATATAACTTCACATCGTTTAACAATCACGATCGCAAGTAATTAAGTTCCAAAGTCAAAGCATGTTCAGACACAATCGCCACATCATAATATAACATGCGCATCACTAAACAGTTCATGATTAAATAATCACTAAGTTCATAGTCACATCATAAGCATAATCAAACATTACCAAGAAAACACTGCCGATCCAAATATCCAAACGCAGGTGTTCTAAGCACCAATGCTCCCAAACATTGGTGTCCAAGTGAAAATTTAATTTTTTATCTTCATCGAGCATTGTAACCTTAACCCAATGCTTCCTTAATACATTTTTTAATGGTACCTAGTTGAGATCATCTTATAAGCTAACTATCACTCTCATTTTGAAGGGTCCACTCTCTCTCCACTTTTTATCTACACTATTGTTGTACAAGTTCAATTTTTTCTATTGATTCTTTTGCAAGTGTGTTTTAGAGATCTCATGTAGCCTCTCACAAACTATTGATAGTTGAAACCTTCCATCCATTCCTCCATTTTGTTAATCTTGAGTCCTACACCACTTTTTTCGCTCTTGCCACCCCCTTCTTATTACCTTAGTTAGGTATCCCTCCATTGATATCCCTAAAACCCTAGCTTTAAAATCTTCACGTTCATTCCTCTTAGTTGCAAATCAGTCCCTTGAATTTCAACTTGATCCTCCTCCTTTGTGTATTGTGATTATTTTTTCTCCCTCTTCTCTTCCAAGATCAATTTTGGAGAGAAATTTATGTGGCCAATTCTTGTAGTATTAAAACTTAAAAATGGCTAAATCTAAGGAAGCAAATCGAGGAGTTGTTATTTTGAAGAATTAGCCAGTATTGAAGAAATATTATGAAATTTTGAAGAATTGACCAACATTGAGAAATACTATGAACATATTTCTCCAAAAACTATGGTCTAGAAGGATTCAAGACCCTATAGTTAGATGGATTAAATTGAATTTCTATGGTGCATCCAAGCAAAATCCTAGATCGTTTGGTGTGGGAGCTCTTATAGGGAATCATAAGGGGGATGTCCTTTCTTTTGCAATTTTCTTTATTGGAATGAATTCAAACATTAGTTTTAAAGTTGAAGGTTTAACTTAGGTCTCAAATTAGAAAACCAAATTGGGTATCATGATCTAGTTATTGAGGGTGACTCTAGCATCATCATCAATGGGATATAGAATAGGAACATCTCCAATGGTAATTTAGATACATGTTCTAGAAACAACCCATCCTAAAAAAAAATCACCTGCCTAAATATTTTCCATTGCATTTGCACACGCCACCATAGAGTAGACTTTCTCCTAGGGTTTTTCTCAATTGAAAATCTTTGCACACATAGTCATCACAACCACATGGGAATCACATGCTCCATTTTATTTTCTATATATGGAGGTTGAAATAATCGATTGGGGTAGCTTCTCAATAACTCTAATCCCAATTTCCTCCTTTCAAATTTTAGCCTTCATTTTCTTATTGAAGATCAACAATAAGATTTTGCACACACCATAGAGCATATAAAATTTAAGCAAACAACCTTAGGAAGTTGCAAAGTAGTTCAAACTAAAGAAAACTACCCTCTACAAACTAGACACCAACACTCAAGAACTAAACACTAATGCTCAAGGATCAAACACTAACATATAATTATTCCATATTCTTTTCTAACTGTCCAAAGAGATCTAGAATCCATAATTCAACCATTTATAGCCTTCCTCAACCTTCTATAACCTCAACTAACTAAACATGAATGTTTTCCAACCTTCTTACCAATTTCCTAGTTACATTTTTTATTCCCCAATCTAGTGTTTGAAAGTATTTAGCTTAGTAAATTTGAAAGTTACAATATTATTACTTTCGTTGTGTTGTACCCCAAATTAAAAATTTTGCTACACTTAGGCATTTTGAAGAAATGAGTAAAAGTATTGTCAAAACTGTCAAAAAAAGTCAAAATTGGGGTTTGCACGTCTTGCATGAGGGTCAAAAACTTGAAATTTTCAAAATCTAACGATCTGGGTCTGCTCAGAGCAACCAAGTCTAAAATATTGAGATCTCGGTTTTTCAGCCCTACTTTTTAGGAAAATTGCTATTTTTAGAAACTTTCTAAAAATAGAAAACTTTTTCTGGGTTCTAGGTTTCTTTCGAAACTGATGTTGGCAAAATTTTCTAAAAAATAGAAAGTTTGGATTCTAGGGTTCAAATTGATTTTGATTGGTCAAAAACACTTCCTCATTAGGCTGGCGCAGCCAGAATCACCAAACGATCAGTTTTGCCCTAGTGGGTCTATTCTGCTTTTTTTTTTTTGGTAATTTCATAAAGCATTTTGGGAACTCTGAAGCCACTAATGGAGGCCAATCAGTTGCCAGGTGTTAGATTCAAACATTCAAACACTAGACGTGCACATAGAACAAGGAATGGAGAAAGGAAGTTGTCAAAGTTGAAAAATGCAAAATTTTGGCTCCATGCGCCCCAGCTCAGTTTAGGTGCCCAAACACTCATGCCTTAGAAAAAATTTCATCACCGACGAGCAAGGAAAAGGAAAGCACGTGGAACGAAGGAGAAAGTTGAAATTTGCAAAATAAAAACTAAGTTCGGAGGGGTTGGGTGCCCTAGAAGAAGATAGGCACCCAACTTTTCAAGGCATCAAATGGTGAAATTAGGGTTTGTGCTCCCAAAAAATGTTGCTCTTATTCTTCTCAGCTCTGCAGTGAGTCCGGCAGCGCAGTCATCAAATCAACCAATCATCTAGAATTTGAGGTCAAATAGAGAGGAGTTTCAACCAAGTGGCGGAATGCAAACCATGAAAGTATCAGAAAATATTCTAAGTATGGGAACTCTGGGCGCCCTAGGTGGCCAGGGGCGCCCAGCCTTTTTAAACACCTAATCTAGCAATTAGGGTTTACAAATGAGCTCAATCTCTGCAGAATCCTACCAGCTTTGCAGTGGATGTCTCTGTCAGATCATCAGACTTGTTAATCACCAGCAAATCCAGATCAAGTTGAAGCTATAACATGAAGGTTCAAGTTTGAAGAATGAAAATCAAACAAAAATGGTTGTCTGGAGGAGTTGGGCGCCCCAGAACGAGATAGGCGCCCAAGCTTTTAAGGGCCTAAATGGATGAATTTGCAGACGAAGCCTACAGCATGACTTCTTCAGTTTTGAAGTAGCTCTCTAACGCAATCATCAGCATGTTCGTCAGAGTTGGTAGTCATCAGATATCAAAGGCGGAATAAAGGGAGAAACATGAGCAAAATCATAGAAGTCAAAAGCAAGGTAAGAAACACAGAAAATATTCTAACTCTGGGAGAGTTGGGTTCCCCAGCTAGCCAGGGGTACCAAAGCTTTTGACCCCCAAGATTCAGCTTTCAAGAGACATCACTCCTAGGAGACCCCCTTCAGAATCTTCTCAACTATCCAGTGAATCTAACAGTCGGCCGATTGGATCAATCTAGCTCCTAGAATCAAGAATTCATCAGAAGATCAAAGGGAAACAAGCACAACTTGGAGAACTTAAAAATGGCTAACATTGGGAAAGTTGGGCAACTACGTAAGGAGAAGGGCTTCCATGATTTTGAAGGTCGTTAGTTTCACCAGTCAAAGTTGCCTCCCAAACAAATTTGCCAATTGGAATAAGCTCCTCAGTATAATGAATCATTATTCAAATAGCCCATTATTGATCAATCTAGAAACCTAAATTGAATTCAAATTAGTCTGCTAAAGTCATGAAAAAGTTGAAAACTCATAAAATGACCAAGTCCGAGTAGATAGTGCCCAAACAAGAAGGGCTTCCAAGAAGCCATACATGCCTTAGCCAAATTTCAACCCTTTTCAAAATTTCATGGAGAAGAAATGTCTAAGTTCAATGGTCGGGTTTTAGCGCTGAGGAAGGAAAAGCATGCATTTTCTCATCCCAAACTTATTTAGCGCCCTTATATATTTTTCATATATTTTCCGTGTGGTGTCCAAGTTATGAGGGAGCAAGAAACGTAGTTTCTTCTTCTTTTCTTTCAATTCAAATTTATGAACCAAATTAATGTTTTTTCAAAGTTCTTCACAATTTTCAAAACCAAAGACATAAAGGAGCTTTACTTTTTCATGTTTTTTTCATCCAAAACATCAATTGAAGGAGGTCATCAAGTTTTCAATTCTTCTGATTTGGGTCATCTCTACCATCATTCTAAAACAATACCTCTTTGAAGAAATTTTTCAAGTTGCAGTAGCTGCTTTTTTCATGCATGTCCAAGGAATCATCAAAATTTTCAAGATTTGATCATCTAGGTCCTTCCAAAACATAGTTCTGAACAAAACCCGAGTCACGGCTTTTTCAAGAAAAATTTTCAAATTCTAGGGTTTACTGCTTTTTCAATCAGCCTTCAATATTTTCAACATCTAATCAACTGGGTCCATCTAAAATGTGCTTCTAAACAAAACCTAGGTGCCATCTTTTTTCAAGAAAATCTAAAGAAATTAGGGTTTGCTGCTTTTTCAGTCTACACTCAAAATTTTCAAAAACGGGTGATCTAGGTCTTCTTGTAACGAAATTCTAAACAAAACCCATATCTCATAAAATTTTGGAAAAATTTCTCCATCTAAAGAAAAAAATAGCAAGTTAAATTCATAGTGTGCAAAACTTGCCTAAACATAAGCGAGTTTACAATCATTCTTCAAGGTTTTCAATATGGAGTACACTCCCCTCAAATTCAAGACCAAGTCAGCACTATATCATGACTTCATCAAAACAGCTGAGACTAACTTGCACCACATCAAACCAGTATTCAACTTGCAAGCATTGGAAAATGCAGGCAACATCACAGTCAGGCACCTTGGTCACTCTGGACTACTTGCAGCAGCATCCATTCCTATTTCAGTGCAGAGTCTGGAATTCGTAATCGCTTGCATCAAGCATTACAATCCGATGACTCGAGAGATTCAGTCGAAAGATGGTAGAGTGATTTGTAGCCTAAAACCATACATGATTGAAAAATGCTTCTCAATACCACCTTGGCCTAAAAGTGTAACTATCTCCAAGGAAGAATGTGAAAGAGTATGGGACATGCATAAGGAGAAATACAACAAGAAGATTGCACAAAAGTGGATGAAAGAAAAACATAAGACTCTGTCAAAGAACATCGGACGAGGGGAATTCAAAGATGAAATTGCTATAATGATCACCCTGCTCAACCGGATCACTGGTCAAGAGGATGCTACAAAGTTACAACCCTAGATGTTCTATGTTATACCTCATATCATGAAGAAGACAGAATTTTATGATTGGTCAACCTTAATCAGTGATAGCCTCCATCAACAAATAACTAAATACTTCCAAATTCATGAGTTCCACATGGTCTCCTACCTTGTCTACCTAGTGGCCTTCCAAGGCAAATTCAAAGGTTTAAACATTGTGGTGTCTCTGAATGTACTGCACGTCTACAATTACTACCCTCAACAAGAATTCATAGTCATCACACCATTACAAAAGGGTAAATGAGGCTTTCCTGATGTATACAGTGTGAGACTTGGATAATGAGTTGCACGTCCATATTTCATCAACTGCCAAGGCAGCAATGGCGGAGTGGGCAGATTGGTTTATAAAATTTCCTACCTTCACCTACATCAGAGTCAATGGCTTCTCTAGTGCTCCACTCGTGTTGTCGAGGTACCCATCAGATGAAGTTGCTTTCATGGAATTCCTAAGGCAAGCATACAATGTTCACACAGTCTTGTGAAATAGAAAGAAGCCTGTACCTTCAATTTTCCATTTGGGTTGGGAATTTACACATGCAGATTAGCAGCAGATGCCAAGTCCATGGGTGATGAGTTGGCTAAACTTGGTCTCAAGCCTTACAGCAAGAGACGATCATATGACCCTCATGGCGTCTTCGCAGCCTAGCTCGAGAAGAACTATACTCATGTGTCCGTGCTTGAAGATTTTTGGGCCAACTGCAGAGATGAGTTCGAGGTACGGAGGCGTAGTTACGGTAGACTCACTCTCCATCAAATGAAAGATTGTTTGTCAGAGGATATCAAGGGACTTTCAAATGATGATGGAGATGTACTTCTCCCAATGTACACTCGAAAACAAATTGAGTAACAGCCTCTTCCACAAGTCAACTAGGCCAACAAAGAAAACATCTCGGTGGAAGAAAGGACATGCCAAGTCATTGAGTACAACAAGACTTTCTTGGTCCTCAAAAGAAAGAAATCCATTCCAGCAGCAGAGCCACCAAGAATACAGTCATCACTTCCCTCTTCTTCCAGAGCACAACCAAAGATGAAGGGTATAAGTCAGTCTCAAGAAGGTGTAAAGGGCAGCAGATCAACAAAGAATGTAAGAAGGTTGGACTTCTCGAGTATAGTCATACAGGAGCAACCACCAGTTGAAGCAGAAGCTCCTCCAGAAGAGTCTGTACATCAAAAGGAAATAGAAGATGTGCCTTTGACACATTATTCTCCACCAGTGCCAAGGTCTTCACCAATTCACATTGATCTAGAGATTGAAGAAGATGAAGGAGTTGCAATTGAGCCTCCCAAGGAAGTTAGTAGAGATACCACATCTTGGCTTGAGAGCTCCCTGGGAAGGAAGAGAAGAAGACCTTCATATCAATTGAATTTTGATGATCTTGACAACGTTTATCAAGAGGCACCTAAAAAGAAAGCAAAGAAACAAATTCACTTTGAGAGAAATCCTGATGGTGAGATGATCATGGAGACTGCTACGCCTCCTAAAGATAGAAACAGAGATGAAGTGGATGTGGATGATTTCGTAATGGTTAAGGTCAATCTTGGCAAGAACACCAGGCATGCGAATGTTAGTTTGTTCAAAGTTGCATATGAAACTCTTCAAGAAAGAGTGTTGAAAGATGGAGAAGATAAGGCAGCCCTCAAGGCTGAAATCTAGCAACTCAGGCTATACATTTCTAATCTTGTTCATGGCACTTCATAGGCTATTCAGTTGCTACCCCAGGTTCTAGAGACACCAGCTGATCATAAACAGTTGAGGCAGTTGGTAATATGTGGGAAGCAAACTCAAGAATGGATTGAGGGTTTCATCATCAAAGGAAAAGAAATCTTGGCCCAAATGTTTCAGCTAAGGAATAATGCACATGACTTATGCCAAGTGATTCAAGGATTTGAACAATCAATGGCTGAGGTGAAACCTAGGCACAAAATCATCATTGCAAATTTGGATACAGCTTATGGCTCAATGGTTTCAAGAGAACACAAAAGACAAATCCTTGCATGGAAAGAACGTCACATCTTCAAGGTGAGAACCTATGAGAGGATATCTAAGGAGTTTGTTGCATATAGACAAAGGGTGATTGAGGCTCTTTTGTTCATAAGTGAGTTTGTTGCAGAGATTCCTTCTCGGTACAGTCATGAGGATGGTTCCTACGTTGGACTTGACGAAGTGCAAGCCCAGTTTCAGAGTGTTGTTCGTGGCAGTGATGGCAGCAATTCAATTGGTGGAAGGATGAGTCACATTTCCATGATGTCAGCAAGGTTCAAGAAAGCGGGCAATGAGGTTGAATATTTTTTGAGATCGATTGCAGATGGTGAAGAAATCCTAGAAAAGAGAAACTTTGCTATAGATAGTATTGATGCACCTGACAGAGACACAGTTTCAAGTTTTTTGGCAGATGTGATCAAGATTTAAAGCAACAATCATCTAGAAGCTTTCTTTTTGCTTTCTTTCTATTCTTGTCTCAATTCTTATCTACTCTTTGAAGAAGAGAAAGAAAACAAAGTTGTAATAATTGTCATTTCCTGTTTTCATGCTTTCTTAGGTGGTTAGATGTTTATCTTCTTTAGTTTTAGAAATAAAGTGCTTGCATGTTGGAAAGCTAAGTTGTAAAAGCAAGGGGATTGTAAGGTTCCCTACCTCTTGCTTGTCTATAAATAAGAGTGTTTGCTTATTGTTTTCTTTAACCGTGCTTGTGATAACAAATTGTTGAGCCTATTTTGCCTGCAAGTTGTTGTTGTAGTTGTTGTTCACTTTGTGTAAGAACAAGTTTGCAAGTCTCTTTTAGCTGCAAGTTCTTGTTCAGTGCATGTATCTTGTGTAATCTTTGTTCCTGAGATTTGAGAAATAAAGTCTTGTGCCTATTTTGCCCTGATATAATGTCTCAAATTTCCATTTATTGTGTTATGCTTATATGATCTCCATTTCAGCTTGCATTGAAAGTAAGTAGATGTATGTTGAAAAAGAGTTTATTTAAGTATTTTGTCAGAGAATCAAACTTTGTCCATTTCTAATTCTCTTGCTCTACATTTACTTGAAAATTAGAAACATCATTAGAGTAGGCTAGTCGTAGTTGAAATTCTAAAACAAAAACCTCACTATGGCTTGAGTTTTATAACCTTGTGCTCTTAGCTGAACCAAAAAGATAGGAAAATTAGTTTTAATTTACTTTCTTGAAAACATTAGCAAAGAGGGAGCTTCCCCTCCTAATTCGAAGAGCAGATTATACTTGCATAGTTGTTCGTTTCTAATCTACATTCGAGAGGTGTGAATTGAAACCAACATAAAATTCAAAAATTCATGTTCAGGACATGCCCCGATGATGGCGAAATAACATGGTGCCTCTTCAGTAAATTTGGCAAAATTTTGAGAAATTTTGAAGAGATTTGGTAAATTTTCCAACAAGCTGATTTTATTCATTTAGGTGCGAGGAATGGCAGGAGAAATGCTAACTAGAAGAGAAGGTTAGTAAGAAATGAAGAATGGTTAGTTGGATTGTCCGTCCAAATCAAGATTGATGTATTATTGATAGATTTTGAGCTTTAAATAGTACACATTTTTCAACATAGAGCATTTTATTATGTGACAAGTGGATGTATGCACACCAAAGCATGAATCGTGATGTTGGTGTTTGTTTTCGTTTGCCTAAAGATATTGATATATGGAAAAGTGGATATATGTACACCAAGTTGAGAAAAAACTTGGTGACGTTAGTATCTGTTGTCAAGATTCAAAAACAATAGACAAGGAGTGCCCTAATTCAGATGAGTGACAATAGAACCTTGTTGGAATATGTGAGGAAGTAGCCAGATAACATGTTAATCTTGATGCAGCCCGATTTCTGCAGCCTTAAAAAAGAACATGTTAATCTTGATGCAAGAAAGCGTTAGCTGGCCTTTGACTTGCATAGGATGTTTTGATTATGCCAAATGGAGCCCCAATCACACACAAGGACCTTATTTGCCCCGATCATATTATCAAGAAAAACCACAAACAAAAATCAACAAAAAGAAACACCATGATCCATCATCACTACTCTAATCACATGTGGATATTGTCGAGTAGCATAGGAACATGACATAAGATAAATTAGGTAAAAAAGATAATACTTAACTAGACCAAATGAGTCAACAACCATTTAGATTTTCTTGTCCACTAATATGTGTTTGATATGATTCAAAATATTGTGTCTGATTTAAGGAGTGAAACATCTCATGTAAGACTCCTGGTCTAGTTTTGATAATGCAACAACCTAGTAGATAAATGATTTTTGATAAGATAGGTAGTGTTGATAGATACATAGATTATTGATCAGCTAGGTTGAAGGCTAGTTTGGTAGTTTCATTTGTTATTCAATGATTTATTAAGCTCAGTTTATGTAAGATGTTCCATTTGTGTTTTATCAACATGTCAATTCTTGACAAAGTATAAATTTATTATAAAATTTGGATTGTGATAAGTGATAAAGTTAATTATAGCGGGACCCTAAGGGACAAACCTAGGCCTCAGGGGCTCATCAATGATGGATTTTCCTACATATACACGTAGAGGCTACGCAGTTCGATTATTTGGACTGACATTAGCACATGCTTGATGGCCAATTCTGTTTTTGATTTTTTTTTACATTTTATGACTATTTTGGATTTTTCAAGGAATATTTGGATGTTTTAAAAATTTTCAAGGAGTATTTGGATGTTTTTTGGATTTTATTATGATAATCTCCTCTAATACCATGTGTAAGATCCTTTTGAAAATCTAGGTGAAGGATTACTTCCAGTCAACTACAAGACCAATTATTATAAAAAGGGTGAATATGGTAAGTGGTTGACACTAAATGTCAATCATTCGTAGGCCATGAGAGGGGTGAGAAAGCTTTATTATGAAGGAGCCTCTGCGTGGTTTATTATGAATGGAATCTAATAAAACATTGATAGATGGTAGAGTGGAGACAAACTACACATGACACCTATTTGCCAAGTTTTCAACATGGTACTTATCTAAAGTTCCATCAAAATGGTTTTCACTAGATAGGACAAATTATTTCTCTTTTTTTATGTTTTTTTTTTCTAATCACAGAAGATGCATGTTTGCCAGGTTTTCATCAGGGTGACATTTTATTGGGATATGATGATGCTAAGAGATGAAGGATGGTGATTGATAAATGGATATGGATTGTATGAAATGAAAGACAACCCGTAGGAGGAGCTCAAGTATGATCAATAGAATGCACACTATATGGACCTTCATACTTTCCCTAAAGAGGAGATTGGATGTAACCAATGAAATAGAGCACATCAAGGGGTCATCATCAAAGGTACATTGAGTGACATCACTGAGAGAATTATTTTCAGATCGTGGATTTTTTATTGTAGGTGGATCCGATAATTTGTACAAATTGTGGAATAGTTCGTAGAGGATAGAAACATTGGATCAACAAGCTCATATCTCGATGGCCTTCTTTTGCATATGCCCCCAGTTATTGTGGGTATAAAGGCACAATTGAAGATTCATTTCTACTTATTTTTGCTTTTAGCTTTTACTTCTTTCATGTCTGATTGCTTTTGATTTTTCTTTTTATCAAGGGACTTTTCTTGATCTTTCTTTTTCTGCTTTGACCTTGTACACTTTTTTGATAAAGGCTTTCTCTTTCTTGACTTTTGACTTACAATCTTATGCTTTTGTGTTGACACTTGCTGATCCAAGTCAAGGAGACATGATATTTGATGAATTTGATGGCATGGTGAAGATGTATGATCGTGTGTATGGTGAGTGATGTCATTAACATATTCTTCGAAACTATCCTTTTTCAGCATTGATAATACCAAATGAAGCTTTCTTTCCAT
Organism: Sequoia sempervirens; assembly: GCA_007258455.2. Lineage (NCBI taxonomy): Eukaryota > Viridiplantae > Streptophyta > Pinopsida > Cupressales > Cupressaceae > Sequoia > Sequoia sempervirens. The sequence goes on from VDFB02179206.1 coordinate 33,232, forward strand.
CAAAGAGTTGGTAGGAAAGCTTAGTAGAAGCAACATCTATAAATGCATACTCTAGCTCAAGATGCTCGATAGAAAAATATGGTAGCCCATGTAGTGGACTGGAAGGAATATGATCTTGGAATGAATAGGGATGTTCTAAGATATCCTCCATAGGATTATTTTGGAAAAGAGGGTTATCATAGATTTCCTGATTAAACATGGGATTGAAATGAACATCAAATGATTGGGATGCAAATGGTAGTGGTTCGAGCTCTGGACAATAGGCTTGTAGATCATATTCTCTGACTTCAAGGTATTTGACATTAACTTGGATTTGTAGGGGACTAGGAGATGTGGGTAGTACTAAAGGCTCGACTGCTACAGAGGAAGATGGTAAGGCAGTGTTAAAACAATGCTCTTGGAGGCCAAGACTACTTTGTGAGTGTTTGTAATACTCAAAGGGATTCAGATTCACTGATATAGTCACTTGAGCTCCATTGTATGTGAAATTGATGCATTGATGTAATTTCGATGACATAAATTTCATCGCATTAATCCATGGATGTCCCAGGAGCATGTTATAAGGGGTCTCCAAATCTAGGATTTGGAAAATGGTCTCAACTATAATAGGTACAACCTAAATAGGCAATATGATAGTTCCTATAGATTCTCATTCAATGTCCTCATATGCTTTGATTTTGATCTTCCTATTATGATCAACAACATCATCATAATATCCCAATTGTTGGACAAGACTTAGATTGCAAATTTTTAGTCCCGCTCCACCATTTATCAACACTCATATAATTTTATACAAGTTTGGAAAAAGGCTTCAATATGTAAGGCATAAATATGTCAAGGGTTTTGTGTAGGAATATTCTTCTGGGAAAATGTAATGATACACTCATAATTATCGCTTTCAACGGGTATAGATGATTCTTTTTCATTAGTAGGTTGGATGTTATTGACCATGTACTCGTAAGAAACATTGGTATAATTAGCTTGGTCCTTACCATTGGTTCCTAATGTGGAATGTTTCCCCGATCCATGATTTTGTAAGAGATATTTAAAAATAGTATGATCTGTATTCGAGGATCCCATGGGTTATCAATTTCTATCACTCATTCTATGAGATCTTGGATGACATTCTTGAGTTTAAAATAATTAGAGGTTTTATGCCCTTTGTTTCTATGGTACTCATAGAATTCATCATCATTCCACCAAGACATTTTGAAATGTCTTGGTTCATAGTGGCTTACGTCTGGGAGTTGTATTGTATTTTTTTGCAGTAGTTTCTTTAAAACTATCTCAATAGGTTCCCCTAAGGGTGTGTATGTTCATCGTGGTTGGTTAGTCCTTGGAGGATCATGTTGTTTAGTGTTCTACACTACATTTGTTGTTTTCTCATGTTTCTATGATGTATTACTATTATTTTTCATTGAGGGTCCTTTCAGATTGATCATATGTTGAGCTTTGTTAACAAATTTAGCATCTACTATACCGTCATTTGTCACTTTTTTATTTGCTTAGTTGACAAGCTTCAAGAAGATTCATAGTGAAACCATGTGTGAGTTTTTGGCTCATTTCAACTATCTTTCTCAAAGATTGGGAAATAATTTAAAGCCATCTCCATAGATTCTTCTAAGCTACTTCATTAATGCTTTACCTTCCAAGATTTGTTTCTTTCTCAAGTTGGGAAAAGTAGCAATGATTTAAGCAACTCAAATAGGGGCAGTTGAAATAAAAAATGATATGTTCTTTGTAGGAAAATCAAAAAGAGAAAAAAGTTGACCTCTTCCTATTGATCCAAAAAGAGATGGTGTCATCCACAATATTCTTCTAAAAAGATGAAGGTTGTTTAAAAAAATCACTATTGTTCATTTCATGATGCAAACCAATTCCCAAAAAGCTCATTTTTTTAAATTGATTTCTTGGTCTAAATTAACAATCAATAATTATGGGAAGCTTGAATTTATCACTCAACCTGATGGCAACTCTAGAGTGGGTTTTGTCCAAGCTAAACTAGTATGTGACCAACATTAAGATCATTCACTTAGTCTTGAATCATGTCCCCCCACAAAAAAATACTAGAAAGAAAAAGTAATTGAAGAGTATAAGCCCTCTTTACCTTGAGCCATTTAAAAAAAGGGTGTTTGGTTTTGATATTGTGAACTACATAGTGAAAACCAAATTTCATATTTACTAATTAAAATTATTTCAAATCCTACCTAAAGAGTTGGAAATAATTGTTAGTTTTGTTAAAGGTGAGGTAGACAACTTATGGCTCTAAAAATCTATCACATCCATGCTAAAATAAGTTGTGGCCCTAATTGGAGAAGACACCTAAAGTGTTGAACTCAAAGAGTAAAAATAAGATCAAGAAAGAAATGTTGAACCAAATGTATTCTTTTTATCATTTGAAGGATTTTTGATAAATATACAAATGATGAAACAATTGATAAACCAATGAGATTGGATGGACCTTTGACCCTACAATTTGAAGATGTTGTAGCCTTTGAATCTTACATAATGTTTGGAGTAGCTGTAGAAGATCCTTTACCAAACTTTGACACATTCATGTAGCATCTAGACAGTGGATAATATCTTAAGGATACTATATTTTTTCTCTCTTCATCACCAACTTCTCCAAGCAAACAAGGTGAACAAATGGAGGTTGAACATTCAAGATTCATAGGTGAATTAATGACACAAGAGAAATATTAGAAGGGGAAATGACATAAATATAAGATGAATAAATGGTTACTATAATAGAAGATCAAATTTATGAAGATGATCCAATTGAGCATGAAATTCAAATTGCCATTGAAGATGAAACAAAATATATAAATATGGGTGAATAAATTATTTAATTTAAAGAAGACTTATTCATTCATGGGAAGACAATACATGGAAAAAATATGATTATGGTAGAAAATTCTTGTAATTTGAAGACAAGTCTATGCAACTGATACATATTTATTTGGATCATTGGTTTTTTTGGATAAGGTGAAATTAACCTTGTAATCCTATGTCATTTGTATGTCTCCACATTCCTTGGAATGTGTTCTAGGGGACATGAGAGAAAAAATATTAAATTTTGGCATGTTGTAATTATATTTTAAAGAGAAGATTTAATTTCAGTTGTGGTTACACATCAAATATGTATAAGACATCTTTCCTAGGTGTCCAAAATATAATATGAAAGGTCTTGGATGGGGCACCCAAGATTGGAGAAGAAAAGGTGTTCATTGGTTTTCCATCGGGGAGGGGAAAGGTCATCAGAGCATTCAAAAAGCAAGGAGTTGGATAGGTTATGGGCTAGGCACCCATGTGGGAGTCTTGAGTTTTCAATTAATATTTTATTATGTATTTTGTTTGTCCAAGAAGAGGGGCGTGGGTTTTTGCAGGTGGTTTTATGCCTCTTGTTTTGGTTTACGATTCATGGTTTTACCTCCCATAATTTCTATAAATTGAAGCCATTGGATGGTATTTTCATATTGAGTTCTTGCAGGTAGTAGGGTGTTGTTGAGTTGATAAGAGATCAGTAGTGAAGTGTATTATTGTGTACTATGATTCAAAGATTAATAATTTACTTTCCCTCTTTTCTCGTGTGGAGTTTTTCTCGAAAGGGTTTCCCCATGTAAATCTGGTGTCACATTTTGTTTGCCGATTTTTATATTGTGATGTATGTTGCAATCACATGTTTAAATATGATTTGGTAATCTGATTTTCAGATATGAATTCACTTGCATAAGTTTATATTGTATCTTTTCTTCACCTTGTTTTTCAACATTTGGTATCAAAGCTAACTATATTGTTGAGAAGGGGACACCTTTCTCTTATGTGTTGGAAGGTTTTTTGGTTGCAATGAGAGATTTTATTTTGTGGTATATTGCAAGTTTGTGAAGAGGATTGTTTTCCATGGCTTCTACCTCTCACCAAGATATTGAGAAACTCAATGGCACAAGCTATGAGATGTGAAAACTGAAGATGAAGGATCTCCTTGAAGAGAGAGATTAGTGGTTGCTAGTTTCACAAGAGACCAAACCAGCTACAATATTTCATGAATATTGGAAAAATTTAGACAAGAAGGAATGAAGAACCATACGGTTGTGTCTCACATATTTTTTCCTCTTGAATTTCTCCACATAAGACACGCATACAAGTTGTTGAAGAGGATATGTGATATTTATCAAACTAAAAGTTTTTCTAACAAGTTATATCTCAAAAGACAATTATATTCATTAAAATGAAAGATGGTGATTCAATTGAAAACCATTTAAATTCTTTTAATCTGATTAAAATTTAGCTTGCATTAGTAGATGTTAAATTAGAAGATGAAGATAAATATATCTTGTTTCTTTGTTCTTTTCCTTAATCTTGGAAAAATCTAATTGTTTCCATAAGAGGTGGTAATGAGAGCTAAAGATGGACAACATGATTTACATATTTCTATTAGAGGAGATGAGGATAAAGTTTATGAATGTTGGCTCCTAAGATGCCTTGCATGTGTGAGGAAGGTTCAAAGAGAAAGGGCCTAAAGGGGATAAAAAGAGGGATAAGTCTAAAGGACATTCTAAGACCCCCAAAAAAAGCAGAGTAAAGTGTTGGAATTGTGGCAAAAGAGGGAATGTGAAGGAGTTTAGGAACAAGAAAAATAATATTGATTCCTCCAAAAAAAAGTCCTCTAATGATGATTTTGATGTTTTGTTTATTTTAGGTAACTCTACTAGTGGCGATGCTTGGCTTATTGATTCAGGTTGCTCCTACCAGATGATTCCTCACAAGGAGTGGTTTACTTACAAATCATATGATGGGGGAGATGTTTTCCTTGGTGATAACAACACTAAGAAGATTGTTGGTAATGGAAAGGTAAAGTTTTTTAGTGATGGGAGGGTTAAATCCCTTGATGATGTTTTACATTTTCCAAGAATTGTGATAAATTTACTATCAATATCCAAGTTGAATGATTTTCATTCATGTATGTGACATTTGACAAGTTTGGTTGTAGGTTGGTAAGAGGGAGTTTGGTGATAGCTAAAAGATCTAAGATAGGTAATTTGTTTAGGATAAATTTCTATACTTTATGTAACTCTTCCAATGTAACTAGCACTAAAAATGCATGTATGTTGTGGCACCATAGATTAGGTCACATTGGTGAAAATTTTCTTTAGACGATTCTTAATAAAAAGTTGGTTGAAGATATTTTTTATTAATTTTAAAATGAGGGCATCTGATCCATTTTGCTTTATGCAAGAAGTTTCAATTGTTCAAACCACATCAAAAGCTACCAAAAAAACCTTTCCCAAC